>CAJQZJ010000184.1:898342-914590 GCA_907164525.1 Lophiomys imhausi
AGAATAGACAGCTTGAGTCTCATAGCTAAATTTTGAGTTGTTTAGGACCCCCACATTCTTAACCGCACAGAAAAACTCAGCTTCCTCATGAGGAGCAGCATAGGGCCAGGGAAGCCTGCACTAACTGGCATCATTTCTGGCCCAGATCCACACAGGCAACTATACTACACACCTGACACAGACAGGTAGCCTCCCTCTGGCTGCACACCATTACAACCTCTTAGTCCTTTTGACTAAAGGACATTTCAGAGGTTCTGGGTGCCTCTCGGCTAACAATCTCACCCACCTCATCAGGAATGTGGTAGGCAGCATGGGGCCTCCAATAGCATCTACAGTCTGTCTCCAGAACATAAGAATGTATTCCTTTCAAAGATAAAAGAGAGTCTGCAGATGTAATGAAGATAAGAGTTTAGAGACAGAAGACATGCTGGGTTATCTGGGCACCCTATGGCCATCACAGGGTCCTCAAAGGAGGACAATAAAGTTGAACGTAGTGAGTGAGGCCGTGAGAACAGAGAGGCAGTAGGAATGATGGGATTTGAAGACAGCACACGGGACTGGAGACAAGAAGAAGAAGTTAGAAAGAGCAAAGTGCAGATTGCCCCAAGGATTTCCAGAAGAAATCAACCTAGAAGTCCCTGTACATTGAGGCCTTCTGATCTCTGGAAGATGTAAGACAAGGAAGTCCAAGAGTTTCTGTCATTTGTTACAGTTGTCGCAATTAGAAAGTAAGACAGCAACCACTGAGGCAATGAGGTGCCATATGGCTTTGATGATATATAGACATAGTGACCTTAATTTCCCTGAGCTGCAAGCAAACATTTAAGGTCATGCTGAGTCTCATGCAAAAGGAAGAGTTCTATATATAGCCAGCACTGAGGCCAAAAACAAAAGCAAGAAGTTGGACACATACTTCTCAATCTCAAAAACTCAGTAGAAGACTACATCAATCATGCAGATGCCATGGGCTTGGCATGAGGGCCGAAGCAGGGCATGGGAGTAGAGCAAGAGCCCAGACATAAACCTTCACAGTTATCACCCACTGATGTGCATCACAATTCTCAGAGCATTCGGGTGGGGGAAAATGGTGTTTTCAACAGTGGTAGTGGAGAAACTGGACAGGCACTGGCAAAAAGCAAAAGTTGCTTCTTAGCCTTGTCATATGCAAGAGCTAAGTCAAAATAAATCAAACACCTAACCTCAAGAGATAATACTCTAAGTCAAGTGAAAACTTTAATGATATGACATCTGGCCCTGGGTTCTTGTTTGTTTGTTTTTAACTGTGATACCCAAATCATAGGCACCAAAAGTAAAGTAATCAGGACAGCATCAAGATCACAAATTTCACGGCATGAAGAATCACTGTTTAGATGGTGACATGGCTCAGTGAGCAAAGACACTGCTGTGCAAACTTCAGAACTGGAGTTCAGATCCCCAGAACCCACAGAGATGCCAGGTGGGTGTGGCATCCCACCTGGAGTCCAGTGCCCAGGATGCAGAGACAGAGAATCCCTGAAGCAAGCTGGATATCCAGAACAGCAGAAGTAGATAGGTCTATGTGCACTGAGAGACCCTGCCTTGTTAGACAATGCGAACCACAATCAAGAAAAACATCTAATGTTAATCTAGTGCTTATCCATCCCCCCCACACCCATGTGAACTCACAAATACCATGCACACACACACATACGCAAATACAAACAAAAACTAACTGCTGAGAAAGTACGGTATCAGCCCACAGCATGGGAAACATTTTTGTAAACCATATAGCTGAGGAGGGACTTAGATTATAACAGTTCAAGAAATCTTACAATTCATTAACAACTACCAAAATTTCAATTAAAAATTGGGCGTAAAACTTAGGTGTTTCTCTAAAGAAGAAATGCACATGGTCATTTGGCACATGGAATGATGTTCAGCATAATCAGTCATTAGGGAAATGCAAATCAAAACCACAACTCGATACCAGTTCATACTATGGCAATTTATTGTTAGGTACATGGAAAAAAACAAGCGCAGGATGGATTCAGGTAACTGGGACACTTGCATGCTGCTGTTGGTAATGATGTGTTCATTGTGGAAATGCTGCTATTCTATGAGAAGCTAAAAATAGAATCCTCATGTGACCCAGCAAGTCTACTGCCTGAACGCAGAACTCGAAGAGCTTCTCAGAGACTTGATGCTCTTGGTCAAAGCAGCAGCAGTCCCAATGTCACATGTGGAAACAGTCTCACTTTCTACTAGTGGGAGAGTTAATGAGCCAGGTGTAATATACACATATAACAGAATCTCATTTGGCCTTAGAAAAGAAGGAATTTCTGACAATGTTACAATGTGGGAAGATCCTTTAAGATGTTTGTTAAGTGGAATACAGTATCATGAAAGGCACACACTGTATACTTCCACCTCTGTTTAAAAAAGACATTTTAAAAAACCATATACTCTTATCAATTAGAGATAAATATTGTCATTACTTTAGTATATTGTAGATTTTTTTCAATGTCAGGTTTTAAGTTAAGTAAAATTTGAAATGATGGCCCAAACTATACAGTTGGGTTTGGTTTATATCTTTCCTTAAACATTCTGAGAGGTCTGCAGACCTTTTCATATTTTATACATTATTAGGTATCTGATGAATAAAACATATACATAATAAGAACTTTGGTTTGAGAATCCAAATATTCAACAGAATGCTTCTATTTAATTTTGTGGTATCATTTGGCTTTTATAGGATGAAATTATTTTTCTTACTAGATAGGATTTTAATAAGAAAATTAATCTCACTTTTATTATTTTTAAAAGTGGCTGTTGAGTTTTCAACCCTAAAGGGAATATCTATCATTCCTCCAAGACTAAGAGGATATCACAGAAAAGGGAGCAGAGAGAGTGTGGGAACTGGACAATGGCAAGGAGAGTCAAGAAACGCACGTGGTGATCTTTGGGACATGACGTGACATTGCGCTCACAGACTCAGAGCAGCTGCAGTGACCAGCTTAGGCCTGCACAGGACTGGACTCATCAGCCTTCAGGCATGAACTGGGGAGCGACTCATGGGGTCCCTGGAGTTCCTGCAGATGATCCCTGTTTGCTTTAAGTAGAGGTACATCTATTGGATCTCCCTTCTCCACACCCAAGCCCAAGGGCCTATTTCTGCTTAAACTTGGTGAGTCACATGAAAACAAAGCCAACAAAAAGCCATGATAGTGGGAGGGGCCTTGTTGAGAGGAGGCTTTAGTGGAATGAAAGGCACAGGGGAAGGTGGGTAGCACGCATGAAAATAATGTAGTAAATCTACATGTGAAATTGTGAATGAATAAACTAATACTTACATTAAAAAATATTTCCCTGTTAGACACCAAAGCATAAGATATGCTGACCTCTGTAGAAGATAAGGATAATCCTTGAAGGGTGTATCTTTAGGAAATATAAGTGCAGAGTTTTCAAAAAGGGAATACTGAAACCTACATCAGAAAAGAGTCAGTGGGTGCTACTAAGATGTATTCTTAGTACAGCAGGGGTTTGGGGAGGGAGGGCACATGGACATATTTAATAGTTGTCAGATTAATCACTCATACTTATATCATTCATGCTTATGGTATTACTAATGACTTTATACAAGTATATAGATACCACTTTAAAACCAAATGCTAAATCAGGTTCCTAATTCAGGCAAGGGTTGAGGTTGAGTCAAAGAAGGAGCAAAAGGAAAACAAAAACAAAAACAACATCTGAAGGATCAAAGATGTGTTCCACCACTCCTGGATCGAAGTCTTTCTCTGTTTAGAGTTTGCCCTGCATCAGGTTGACCCTGAGCTCCGGGATCTGCCCGTTTCTGTCTCCAGTGTGCTGGGAGCTGGGACCAAGGGTGTACTCTTCTTGAATGGTGGGACCAAGAGTATGCACCCTCACCACCCCGCTCTGTATGACACCAGAATACATAAGACCACCAACTCTAGGGTCCCCCCCCACCCCGTCTCCGCTGAAGTCAAAGGCATGGGCCAATACCACAATTCTCTTGTATTTTACCTTAGCTCCACGTCTTCTCTACACCTGGAGGTCTGCAAAACCAGGCCGAATGGCTGTATCCTCTATTCCATTTCACAGTGTTTCCCTGATTCCAATAATTAGAGTTCAGAGACACACACATGGGATTTGGAGGGACCTAGGTTTGGAGGTTACTTACAAAAGGCCTTCTCGATGCAGGCAGATTGTCCTTTGGGATCTCAAAATATATACACTAGAGCTGGTTTAGCTCCAAGGTGACAGAATGATTTCTTCTTTAACCCGGATTGAAAGATAACGCTTTGTATGTTGTCAGAAGGCCAAATTTGCTTCAGGAGAAGTACTACCTAGCCCCCCCACCCCCACCCCCCCCCAAAAAAAGAGGGCAATTGTCCTAGGGTTGGGATTGGGGCAGGGCTCTGTTCTTATCGTTCCAGGAGAATCGAAGTGTCCATTAGGGGAGCCCGGGGACGGCTGGACAGCGGAAACCTCAGCAGAGAGCAGAATCAGGCACCAAGGAGGACGAGTGACCCAGTTGATTCTGCCTGGCAGACTTCCTCAATAGCTGTCTCCATCGGGGGCCTGCAACCACCACAGCAATCCAATGTCACTGGGACCGCTCAGCTCTGCACAATGCCCCGGCAGGAACCTCAGTGAAGCCTGCAAGATCAGCTTCTGCCTACAAACCCCTTAGGTCATCTAAACAGCTGAGAACAGAAGGACTGAACATAAAAGGAGTGTACTAACATTTTTAACCATTTTTCCCATTTGGGTTCGGGCCCCAAACAGGTCTACTACGACCCAAATCAGCAGGAAGTCACTTTAAGAGAGCGACGTCCCATGCCCAGTGGGTGGGGAGGGTGTTTCTCCGCCCTTTTTGGTTATTTGAAGGATAACTGAAAACTCTGATATGTAGGGGAAGAGACTACAAGCTGATAAATGGTCCTGTCTTAATGGGTTTTGGAGGTTAGCCCCAGGGAAATCCTACTTTTCCTTTTCTGTATCCTTCTTCCTCTCCTATGTAGGAGTGCATGGGCTTGAGAAAAATGAGATATAGACATATCACAGGAAGGTCCAAGAAGAAGGGGCAGATTATTGAATATGCCCTTATACCTTTGTATATTGATACAAAATTAGTAGTTTATTTGGCTAAAGTGGTATTGACCATTGTTTATTGTGCAAAAATAAGATTGTATTGGATTACATCGGTATTGATCTTTGTATATTGATACAAAATTAAGATTATAGTTGGCCACAATGGTATTGACCCTTGCATATGGACGTAATATTAAGATTATATTGGGCTACATAGGCATTGATCTTGGTATATTGATACATAATTAAGAGTATATTTAACCACAATTGAATAGATCTTTGTATATTGATACAAATTTAAAGGTAACGCTTCCTAATGGTATCATACCTAGAGATACTTAAAAATAAAATGTGAAGCTCTGACCTCTTGATACCAACCATCTAAAATGGTCTAGGATAGTTAAAACAAACTCCTAGTCATACAAACATGTCACTTTGTTAGCTACTATGACAGTCTATCACAGATATTCTCTAAACTACCCAGTAATCAAGTTGCTAAGAGACAAGCAACATTTGCTTATCTAAATACAAGAGATGGATAGGGCATCTTCAAAAACCCCAAGAGATCTGCAGAATATGGCATTCAAAGATGTTATCTTAAATCAAGATTTTTTTTTTGATATCGAGACATATCAGCGCCTGACAGCACCCCCTATTCTACTCCAAGTAGAAGATAAGCATCGAAGAATCTCCACTGTAAGATGGTTGAATTAGTGGCAAGCCTTTCTCTTGGCATGAAAAAACCCCTTGCACCAACTGCAGACAGACTGCTGTCCAAAAAGGACAAAACTTGGTAGCAGGGAAGTCGACAGCCTAACTCTGCCAAGACAGGGTAGGTAAGTCCTTCATAATCCCTGCTCTACAACAAATGTCTGTCAGAGAAACAGGACCCAAAGGCTGAAGACTGATGCAGGAATGTATGGAGAGAAAATGGGAACTGTCCAGTCATTGGTATGTCCTTTCTTAGTTTTGGAAGCTGCAGGCCCTGCACTTCCTATATAAGCAAATATATTTATCCCTCTCAGGTCTCTGAGGTGGTTGAAGAATAGACAGCTAGAGTCTCATAGTTAAATTTTGAGTTGTTTAGGAATCAAGAGGGTGTTATAGATCTAAGAAGATACTCTTAAAAGTGTGTTGCAAGTTAGTATGAATGTTGAGTCACATATAGATCTTTAAACTCATGGAGATGGTTAGATAGTAGAATGTTAAAGTCAGGGGCCAAATATGTATAAACTGGACATTGGGAAGGTATACTGGGCCATTTAACTCTCATAAATGTGGCATATTTATATCTATTGTTTTGTATAATACTTACTGTTATAAGAGAAGGAACCATCTGTTGGACTGAAAGGGGAAACTTCTGGGGGGAAGAGGGTGGAAGGGCAGGATAGGAAGGGGGAATAGGGAGGGGTTTGTTACTGAGATGTAACTTGAAGAAAAAAAATAAAGTATTAAAAAAAAAAACAAAAACAACAACAGAAAAAAAAATGAGGCATCTCCAGGAGAAACAGGGTGGTATTGAACTGTGTTCAGGGGCAATGTGCCACAGGTCTGGGAGACTCAGGAAAAGCAACAGGAGAGGGAGCCTGCGGGAAGGATCAGGCACAGTCAGGGACACAGGACGGACTGAAAAGAGAACAGACAGAGCCAGGAGAAAAGCCAGAAAAGAGTGAACTGGTCTCTGGGGGAAAACCATTCTTTGGATGGGTATTTTTCTTCCCTTTCCCTGAAATCCTGACATTACACATCACCTAGAGCCTCCTTGCTCCTGAAGAGTCAGACACGTTAGGGTTGAGATGAGCTCATTGCCAGATGAATGCTTAGGGGGGCATCCAAGTTTGGGTCACAGGAAGGGAGGATGAGGAAGGCAAGAGCATCAGGAAGAGATCTCGGCCATTCCTCTGTACTGAAGGTGAACCCTGGAAAGTACTCCCCCAGTATGTCTGACTCAGCATGCGAGGGGCTGAAAGAGACAAAGAGTTGTGGAAATAGGAAGATCCCTGACCTAGCCACACCCCCTGACACATGCAGGGAAGGCTGGCTAGAATAGTAAATGGTTTTCAGGGAGTGACTGAAGGATTGAATGAGTTGATTTCCAGAATCACTTCCTCTGGATGGAATTTAGCTGGGAACTGTGAGGAGCCATGGTCTGCTCTGGATTCTGTAACAGCTGAAGTTGCAAGACTTCCAGGCCCCTCTCCCTGGGGGCCTTTTCTGTGGCAGCAACGACCAGACAGAGGAAGCAATGTGTTAGAACATTGGGTACTACCAAGAAGTCAGCCGTTTATGAATAGGCTCACCTTCGTTATATTTGCATAGCTGAACGATGAGAACACATCTTGGGGTGGAACTTGCAAGTTGCTCTAGTGACTTCTCCCCATTTTTCCCAGTACAGGAGAAAGGCAGCCCCACTAAACGCTGGGGCCCCACATCTTAACAAAAAGAAAGCACAGTGCGCATGACCTAGAACAGAAATCTAGAGAGGCTCTTTATGATACAGTCTGTCACGGAGGATAGCCAAGAATGAACTCAGAGCGTGATGATCACCATGTCCAGGACCGGCAAAGCATTGCTGTTGCAACCTTTGTGAGCTTTGGGAAAGATCCATGATGACAGTGCCTGAGAAGAAATGGTCTCGCTGAGCTCAATACGGCCCTTTGTGAGTCCCAGAGCATTTTGAAGTGTACATGTATTCCAGTGTGAGCAAGCCAGGGAAAAGTACTGATAGTAATCTCAATTACACTTACAACCTTCTTTAGGCAATGGGCTCACTCGAGGACTTCTAAATGAGCAGTGATTTACCACCAAAAGGAGTCGCAGTAAGTCTTTCAGGAATATCTACGCTATAATCAGAGCAATGATTGAAGGAAATTGAGGCCTAAGAAGTGAGCTGCAGTTTGAGTAAATTAATCAATCTCAGTCATTTTGGAGCTGTTCTGAGTGGTTGAGCTTAGTAGAAGTCAGGCAGGGTCCTTTCACAGTCACATGGGTGGGGATGTCCTGTCCCCCACAGCAGGGAGGGTGGCGCTTACCCACTTCAGACAGGCCCTAGGCAAGAGGCTGAATGCATTCTCACCACTGAGACCACTAAGGACCATTGGCAGTGCAGGAGAAATTTCCATCCTTTAGCTTACATCATCTAAATGGAACCTTTGCTGAATAGCTCAGCAGATCTACAATTGCTAAACTGCAGAGGAGCAACAAAATATGTTAGCATCTGCTGCCTTCCCTTGAGGGAATTAGAGCCAGGGCCATGCCTGCCTTCCTTTTTCAATGGGAGAGCCTCAGATTCTCAGAAGCAGGATAAACAAGTAAGCCCCATGATAAGCATGAGAAAAACAGAAACAAAAAAGGCTTTGTGAGGATTTAGAGCTCGTAGGCCATAAGAAGGGGGCCTACCCGGTCAGTAGAAGACACCAAAGCCTCTCTTCTGGATGGATGGGTCCATCCTGACCTGTAGTCCAAACTCAAACCTTCATTTCCAACCCCAACCTTAAGGCTGCCGTGCAGCAAGCTCCCCTCCCCACACCAACCACCTCTGCAGCTTCACCCCAAACATGACTAGCCTCCTTTGATCAAGTTACATGAGGTCACTAAATGACTTTGGGTTATTAGCTCATTCCAGGATCTCACTAGATAAACTCATGTGCTCTTGGGGACATAAGGCAAAGCTTCATCTTTAAATTGGAGTAATCCAAAATCACACTAGGTAGAAGCACGTGGTACAAGCTGGAAGGCTTTCAGTGGTCTCTGTCTGAATGCTTAGATTTGTCAAATAGATGCAGCTGTAGATGGGTAACTGACTAAAACAATAATGGAGGTGATTTTCACCACTCAGAGAGTTAGACAGTAAATGGTTCCTATAGCAACGGAAGACAGTCCACTTTCTCTGCTTCTGGTATTTTCTGTGTGGTAAGTGATGTTAAATTTATGCTTTAATATATATATATAGTGTAAAATACTCAAGTTAAGCTTGCTGTAGGAACCATAATTTTACCTCTTTACAAATCATTTTGTTGCTTTTATACCTAATAACAAAACAGTTCTGACACACAGTTGTGATTTCCCCTTCATTATCTATAAATGAAGCTAAAACCCATCACAAAATGTAGACCACATGTGATCAATCCTACCTCACCAGCCGGAGCAATGCACATGTGAGTTCACACACACATAAGCACAAATTAAAATTATAACTTAATTGGAGACCTGAATTCCTTCACAAAGTTCATGAATCCTTGTCAAGTGTCTAGGTGTCCCATTGTTATAGAGAGCAGTGTGGTTTAGGAGACAGTCTCTAGACACAGGTGTCTGAGTATTAATCCTAGCTCTTGTTACCAACAACGTGCCCTGAGAAAAGTGAACAGAATTCCCCAGGCTTCAGCTGTGTCTTCTAAAAGTGGGCATGAACTTGTGTAAGGATCAATGAAAAAAATCACCAATAAGCCAAAAGTCAAAGCTCAAATATCACCTTGGAGAGTACCTAACAACCCAGCAGGGCTCTGTAAATGTCATTATGTATTTTTTTCTGGAAGCTGTAGAAATTAATGATAAAAGCATTGTTCCTAAAATCTGGTTCATTTGTTCACACTGGACTCTGCTGTGGATCAGAGAGGCTACTCATATGAGAATCATTTCAGCCACAAGACCTCAAGATTTCTCTCTCTCTCTCCATATATATATCTTTGTCTCTCTCTCTCCATATATATATCTTTGTCTCTCTCTCTCCCTCTCTCTCTCTCCATATATATATCTTTGTCTCTCTCTCTCCATATATATATCTTTGTCTCTCTCTCCATATATATGTCTTTCTCTCTCTCTCTCCATATATATCTTTGTCTCTCTCTCTCTCCCTCCCTCCCTCTCTCTCTCTCTCTCCCTCCCTCCCTCCCTCTCTCTCCCTCTCTCTCTCTCTCCCTCCCTCTCTCTCTATCTCTCCCTCTCTCTCTCTCCCTCCCTCACTCTCTCCCCCCTCTCCCTCCCTCTCTCTCCCCCTCTCTCTCCCTCTCTCTCTCTCTCTCCCTCTCCCTCTCTCTCTCTCTCTCCCTCTCTCTCTCTCCATATCTCTCTCTCCTTCTCTCTCTCCATATCTCTCTCTCTAAAGTATCTAAGATTACCTGCGGTCAGAAAAGCACTACAAGAAATTTATTAAACTAGGAAGTAACACCTTGATTATAAACAGCTGAGTAGAATCGTACAACAAACTATCACAAAATTACATTCATTTCTAGACCAACAACTAAAAAAAGGATTAAGTTCCAAGTGAGGTTGTATTGTTTTCCTCTAAGGAAAACACTCCCAAATTAGGAGCTTACATAGACTAGAACTCTATATATGGGAGGTGGAAGGGGAGGGTTCTGTCAGCCACGGCTCTGGCTCAGGTGAGCCACAGCAGGGTGACCTTATTAGTAGAGGTGTATTTATATGACATTTAGCAGGTCCCATGGCAATATTTTTTTAATGCTACTCTGAGAAAATGAGAGTATTAAAATGAAAGATAACCTAGAGGAAAGAGCTGAAAAGTGAAGGTCTAGGAGAGGGTGCTATACCGAATGTAATTGAAATGTCTCTAACAGAGATCTGTTTTTATTAGTCCATTTTGATAACTTTGTGTGATGTCTGCTGTCTATTCTAGACACCAGACAAGATTCCATAAGGATTCCATACATGCATCTTCATACTTAAGACACTTCCTGTGGACAGAAGCCAGTGGCCTAAGAAAGCATATCAGGTGACAAGGCAAATGCCCGTGTCACCGTAGACTGGCCTCTTAGGTTCATTTGGAGAAGACATTTTATTTATGAAGGAGTAGTAAGACTCAGAGCAGCTAGTGCCTGGGGACAGGCGCTGGATTGCACTGATGCTCTTAAAGATTACTTCGCAGCAACTGTACGTTTAAGCTGAATTTTGTGTAGTGTTTATATGTGTGCATGGTGCATGTATGGGGCTACATGTACTCCCACATAGGTACTGTGGCATGCATGTCCGGCTCTGAGGACAATTTATGTAGGAGTCAGTTCTCTGTCTCTTGCATGTGGAGCTAGGGGGACTAGATCCACGGCATGAGGTTGTTGGCAAGTACGTTAATTTGCTGAGAAGTCTTGCTGGCCCTAGTAACTCCATTTTATTTCCTTTTCTATTTCTATGAGCTGATGCATACCATTAAATCATTTGAAAACAATTTTTTGTTAACTTATAATAAACATCAAGGACTCATATAGACATACATAGCTTCAAGAGTCAATGACTATATAATAAAACCAACAACTCAAAGTTCTTATGAAAAAACAAAAATATCAAAAGAAGTAAAGCATACACGAAAAGTTTTTAAAAATTTTTTAAATTCTAGTTTTTCGCCTCAGTGTGTGTGTGTGTGTGTGTGTGTGTGTGTGTGTGTGTGAATATACACACCCATTCTCTGAGATGTTTTCAAAATCAGGCTTAACAAGTGATCAAAAGTTGGTAACAATAGGAAAAAAAGGTCATGTTTTGAGTACTTGGGTTGTTTACATAGCACATTTAATTTTGGTGTCGTGCACGGTAAAACACCATATTTATACGCATGGAGTGTCATATCTGACAACATGTATGAAGCAACATGAAGAACTTAATGCTCCGACAGCTTTGCACTGCACAGAATTCTGGCTTTGACACTTTGCAGGTACAAAGATGGGTGCTCATCCTGAGTTAATTTTATAGTTGTGCATTTTAGAAAAATTCCACCCACATTGATACTACCCTCATCCCCAAGATGAGATGCATCTGTCAGTGAGAACAAGGCCTCTGTTAGGAGCTGCGGAGTCAGATAAGCAGTGGAGAGAAATTCCTGATCTTCCAGAAGATTCAAGTTTGATTCCCAATGGCACATCTGGTAGCTCACAACTGCCTCTAACTCCAGCTCCAGCAGATCTGATGAACTCCTCTGGCCTCCCAGGGCAACAGCACACACATGACAAACATTCACACAAATACATACATATACACAAAAGCGAAATCTTCAACATTTTCTTTATTATTTACCTTTCCTCAGATATATTTTGTGGTAACTACAACAAAAGTGATACTTAAAGTATGTTTCAAAAAATCAAATCCGCCGGGCGGTGGTGGCGCACGCCTTTAATCCCAGCACTTGGGAGGCAGAGGCAGGCGGATCTTTGTGAGTTCAAGGCCAGCCTGGTCTACAAAGTGAGTCCAGGATAGCCAAGGATACACAGAGAAACCCTGTCTCGAAAAACAAAAAAAAAAAAAAATCAAATCCTTGGACACTTCATGCAGGTGTGGATCAACATGTACCTGTAACACACATGGACGTTTCTCCTATGGTCAGTGTGGTCTCTGGATGGTAATTGTATGGTAAGGTCACAGTCAAAATCTTTAAATGATCATCACCAGTTCACCCACCTTCCAGAGAGGAAAACAAGAGTTCAATGTGTACAGCAGTGCAGCTGAGGTACAGACACAGGTTTCCACCAATCCTAGCTACACCGTTTACCACTGTGAGTGACAGGGCCGACAGCCACCCCATGAAGCTGCTTATCTGTCAAACAGATGTAACCACAGGAGGGACCCAAGAAACTCTGAGCCCAGTGACTTCTGTGTCATTCTAAAGGCTGTAACACAGCAATGAAAGTGTTTGCTGATGACTACACTACAGCACCCATATGCCCCCAAGCAAACATCTATCATAGATGTCTAAATCCTGCTTTACACTTGGGGAGATTTATACCACAGAGAAACCTAGGAAATATTTTTTTTTCTCATTCTATTTTGTGTCTGGATCTCAGAATTCTTTCAAAGGCCCTAGTGAGTTGGCATGTAGAAAACCATTTTTATAGCAGCCACAGCTTCAGAAGCATTGTGTGTGGAGTACCCCTCATCAGAAATGTTTGGAAGGAGAATTTAGTGTTGAGATTGGTTCAGGTTTGCAGGTGTTTGCATATATGTAATGAATCATTACTAATGAGATCTAGGGCTCGGGAGATGGCTGAGTAGATAAAGGATTTGCCATACAAACTCCAGTAAAGGAATTTTGATCTCTAGAAACCATACACAGGGCAGTCAGGAATGGCAATGGGCTGTAATCTCAGCACTCGGGAGGCAGAGACTGGGTAAACTGGTTATCTAGACTAGATGCCATTGGCAAATTTCTGGTTCAAAGAGAGACCCCAGCTCAATAAATACAGTAGGTAGTGATCAAGGAAGACACATCAAGTCCATTTTGGGCCTCTAGATGCACAAACCCATACTCACACACATACCCACCCACACAGACAAATACACATGCACACTCATGTACACACCCACACAGACACACACACACATACACAGACATACATGGGCACATGTGCACACTCGCTAATGTATATACACCCATATAGACACAAACTCACAAATGCATGCATACACTCACTCACACTGTGTGCATATACACACATCACTCACACAGACACACATTACACACACATACACACTCACACACATACAAACATGCACACACATACATACACACACAAGCACACATATGCACACACAAACACACATGCACGCACCCAACCTTCACACACGTACACACACACATGCATACACACATGCACATACATACATACATACATACATACATACATACAGGTGCACAGGCACCTACATAGGCACTTGCACACATATATGCAAATATGCACATATACAAATAAAATAAAATAAAGAAAAAAATGACATCCAGGTCTACAAAGGCTAAAACTAATTTTCACACTATTTTAATAATTTTGAGTGTGAGTCTTCTCCATAAGCTGCCCATAAAATAAACACTTTCCTACAAAATGCCAACTCAACTGGAAGAGATCAATAATTTAACAGTAGAATTACTTGATCAACACAAGAGTCACAAACTAAACAGTGTCCTGAGTGCAGGAGAAACTATTGTTTACTTAAAAATCCACTCATGTAAATTCTATGGCCCCATCTTGGTCAAGGCACATGGGGACCTGGAGACTTTTACGAATGACAAAGAGATGATTAGGGAGATTAAAAAATACATAAATAAAAGTCTGGGGAAAAGAAAAGGGAAAGTATCACAGGGTCAAACAGGAATGAAGTTATCAACATTGTAATAATGCTAATCTAACAGAACATGAAAAATAGAGCTTTATACACAGTTTGGTGAGAAAAGCATGCTAAGGTGTCTTAGGACCCCACATCCACAGGTTCTGAACCTAAACACTGAAGAAAACACATCAAAAATAATTTGAAAGCCAATACGCTTGCTCATGTCTCTAGTTATAGCACTTGGGAGGCTGGGGAAGAGGGACTGGAGAGGATTGCTCAGTGGTTAAGAACACTGTCTGTTCTTCCAAATGACCTGGGTTAGATTCCCAGCACCCACATGGCAGCTCACAATTGTCCATAATTTCCATTCCAGGGGATCTGACACTCTCACATGGAAATACATGTAGGCAGAACACCAATGTACATAAATGAAAACAGAGAAAGGAAGAGAGAGAGAGAGAGAGAGAGAGAGAGAGAGAGAGAGAATGTGATAAAATTAAAACAAAAAAGGAAAATGTCCTAAGCAACATAACAAATTCCTGCCAGCCTGGCTCTATAGTGAGATCCTATGTTAGGGAAAAAAACAAAAGAAAACAAAACAAAAAATAACAACAACAAAACCACTGTTTACTGAAGACACACAGGCTTTGTCCTTGTCATTAGCCCTGAGAAATTGAGCACAGCCACCAATAGGCAGTATTGACATTGTGAAGGTATTTTAATCTATGTTGACATTATTCAGTGTACAACAGGTTACATACAAACACTACACCGTTTTTATACAAGAACCTTTTACATCTGAAGACTGTGGTACCTACAGGCTCCTTACCCCAAATTCCAGGCACACCCAGGACTACACTTAGTGTACCAGTTATTGTTTGTTTTTTTCATTTCCAACTTTCTGTACCCACTGAATTTTGCTTCAGATTAGTTACTTCAGACCTTGCTTCACAATGGAATCACTTGGACTGTATTTGATGAAATACTGGAGGATGGGCTTCCTTCAGATCCATTAAATCAGAATCTGGGAGTAGTCCGAAATTCCTTAATTGCACAAGGTAACTCTATAGTCAATGCAGGTTGGAAGCGTCTGCAGCAAGATATCTTGCCCCCTCCCCAAGTAGAAATCAGCTTATAATATGCTAAACACTGTTTAAAACCAACACTTCCACTACTAGGAATGGATTAAAGATTGAAATCGTAAATTAAAAGAGTTGAGTTGAAGCAGAGGATCCCAAGTCTTGAAAATGTGCAAAACTTAAGAGAAAATTTTGTCCTCGATGCATCAGTGAGTCCCTGGGAATATTCCCTCTGACTCTGGACCTGGGAGCCTACACTTTGTATTGTGTCCTCCCAAGTGAAGAGCACAAGAAAAACAAGGGCAGCAAACTAGTTTTCCATAAATAATTAAGAACTGTACAGACAATGATGAAAAGAACCAGAGTCATTTTTAAAAGCGGAAATGTCAGTAACAGATGTGTATCTCCTTCATCAGGCACAACAGACAACCAATCTAGATCTCATGAACACAAACATCCACCCACTCAGGCAATAATCCCATATCCCTAGCATGATAATTTAAAATAACTGAGATGAGGAATAAAAATAAAGAAAAAGTTAAATGTTTGTATCAGTCTTCACATTCTGCAAAAAGCTTTTAAAGTAGTGGCCTCTAAAAGTTTTGTAATCAAAGAAAAAAGTAAGGATGGATTTAGACCATGTATTTCTAAATTCCTATACATATCCCTCCTTCCTCGCAGGAAGGCTTCTAATGAAAGTCGGGACACAGAGAAAACGGGTGACATCAGGCAGAAGGTCACAGCACGCTCTGTCTGTCGCCTTGAGACCCCTCCTCCTCTGAACACCTTCCCACCTGACAGCCCACTGTGGACCCAGCCTGGAAAAGTATGCCTGGCTACTCCCCACTTCCGCCAGAAAATAGAGCAATACCAATATCCAGCTAAGTTCTGATGGTTAAAATTTAAAATTCATACAAATGTGACATCACATAAATCTGACACTTCACAGCTGTCATGCCGTGGCGTCAATATGAACTATGGGGAGAAGCAAAGAGGCCACGGCCACGTGCAGAAAGAGAAACAGGACAAG
>CAJQZJ010000184.1:914600-942765 GCA_907164525.1 Lophiomys imhausi
AGAAGCAAAGAGGCCACGGCCACGTGCAGAAAGAGAAACAGGACAAGAGAGTGGAAGTCGACTGTCATGACACAGTGGATATAGAAGGGTTAGAACACACAGCGCTTTAGCTTGGCAGCAAACTCAAAATTATAAATAAAATAATAAAGTAAAAATGTAAAAGGCCCGGGGCTGCGTCTCTGGGGGCCGACAGATCTAGCATGCGTACAGACCTGAGAGTGATTCCAGCAAAACAAATGACCGAAGCTTCACAAGGAACAAAAGAAGAAAGGAGGGGGGAGCAGAACTCTGGGAGATCTGAGGAATGAGTAGCCTGTACGTAAATACTTAAAAGAAACAAGATGCAATGTGGTCAGACACCGGGAAGGACAAGAACACCACCCACCTCCAAAAACATACCCTGAAGCCTGAGGAAGTAAGTGGTATTCTGAGGGGAGAAGAAGGTCACTAACATCCACTCAGTCTGTCACAACCCCCCAGAGCAGGCAAGGATTAAGGAACTGCCTGTCACAGAGAATCTATAGGGCAGGACTTGAAGGGCTGAGGTCTCACAGGCCATACTCACATGAGAATACATATACATGCATAAATTAAATGCTTGAAATTAAAGGAGGGAAATTCTACATTGATTTCTAATGTAAATTGTTTAGAAATTCAGCTTATAGAAAGGCTTACAAAAAGCAAGCTTTCTATCTCGTGTGTGTGTGTGTGTGTGTGTGTGTGTGTGTGCGTAGAGAGAGAGAGAGAGATATCTCTGTGTGTGTGTGTGTGTGTGTGTGTGTGTGTGTGTGTGGAGAGAGAGAGAGAGAGAAAGGGAGAGAGAGAGAGTGTGTGTGTGTAGGGGTTGATAGATTAATATAAGTTAGATTTAGTGAATATCTAGGTTTCTGATACAGTCTCTTAATTCGGGGCATGAAGATCAACTTGGCTGTAAGCAATTAGCTTATCAGCTTATGGATGAAGTCACGTGAAACTAGGGGAGTCTCTATGGACTGAAAAACAAGGTTGAAGCCAGGTGAGACAAGGAAAGACTTTATGACCTGGAATTGTTTTCAGCTACTAAGTGGACAGAGCCCAAATTAAGCTGAAACAGGTGGGACAAGGAGCAATCCTATTTAAGGACAAGTGGATGAGCCCGGGAGAGGGCTAGCTAAGGGCCCCCGAAACTAGAGAGCTCCGATGCTAGCGAGTCCTGCTGAAGAAAGTGCTGGTGGACTGATGGTCGATTTCCCTGAAGCAGAAAGAAGCTGGTGAGCAGAGAAAGTCTCAGTAAGACAGCAAAAGGCCAAGGACTAAACTCTGTGGCTCAGCTTTTGCCTAGAGGGGTTTGACCTGTCCGAACAGTGGCCTGAAGGGAACTGTGACCAGCTTTAAAGACTGAGGCAGAGCGGCAGAGTTGCTGATACGAAGGAAGTAAGTTGGCCTACAGATGGCTGAGGTCTCCCAGAGAGAAGAAAGCCTCAAGCCTTATTTAAGGTGAGACTGTCATAGCCAATTTACCCTGACGAACCTGCGTCTGAGCTATTCCAGAAAAAGGACTGCTAAGTGCATTAAAGGGTCTACCACAGAGATTGTGTTCCTGATGACTGAGGACCTGCCCCAGAGACTGTATCCTTAGAAAAATAGTTGTAATAGTTATCAATAGGTTTAGTGGGTAGGTCTTAGGTGTTGTAGGAATTTATAGGGGTTGTAGGCATTCTTAGGGGTTGTAGGAATTTGTAGGAATAGTAATTGAGTAAGTGTATTTGTTATAAGTGAATATAGTTATTAATAAATAAGTGTTTAATAATTAAAAAGTAATGTTACAAGAGTGAGACAGTGAGACAGAGGGAGATGGAGAGACAGAGAAAAAGACAAAGAAAGAGACGGAGAGCGACTGAGTGACATATTCTTTGGATTGTTTTTCTTCAGGGGAAAAAGGCATTATGGTTCTTTGCTATATCTAATATGACAAAGGAGATCACCATGAAAAAGCAATGGGAAAAGCAGAATTTCAAAAATAAACAAAAAACACCCCCCCCCAAAAAAACAAGAAAACTACCTAGCTTATGCAATATGCTTGGAAACCTAGAGATCTAACAGATGTGGAAAGAATGTTCTAGAAGAGTGACAGCTTTGCTGTGTCCAGTCCCTCCTCCAGGGTGATCCTCCTGCCATCTGCCAGGACAGTGAATGGCGGGGTGGCTTACGTACCTGCAGCCAGAGCCGGTCCCCAGCCACTGTCCTGCCTATGGCGCTGCACTGGAAGGTCGCAAACTGGCCGGCATTCACCTCCACATTCTGAATCCGCAGGAAGTGGGGAGTTCTAGCTACAGAGGAAAAAGAAGTCAAGAAATTAAAAGTGGGACCTGCAACTAGAACATCCACTCATAGCTAGTAGATACATTTCCCATTTGGGGCCTTTCGATTGTGTTCTTCTTGGGAGAAAAAGAATGTTCGTTGCTTATAAAAGCTTTACAGATTTCTCTTATTGTAAAGGATACCATGGAAGGTTTTTGGAGTGTGTGATCTGTGGAACAAGAAAGAGACAGAGAAGGGAAAAAAAAAGCCAGGCAATGTGGGATAGAATCAGAAAAGAAGATATTTCATTGTTCCTGCTGTGCAAATTACCATAGCTCAGCAGTCTCCTTGTAATAACAGATCTGTATTAATAAAGATTATGCTGACGCCTAATTGATGTTTTGAACAAAAACATATTAGATATTTATACTCACAATGTGAAAAGAACAGTAAGAAGTTAAATGATGTTGTCAAGGAAACTTTAAAACCCAAATACAGAGCTGTGCATAATATATATTTTAATACAACTAATTGGTATGCAACATTTCCTCTGTAATATTTCCCAGCTACCAAAAATACTATCCGGAAAGACACACTCTGTGAATGATGCTGGGCCTGCCTGAGCCAGGCAAGTTTTGCTGATTCTTATTTCTAATTTGAGAAATCCAAATGATTCCAAATGCTAAGCAGTGCTGTCTCCTGATGCATTTGTCAATATGGGACAGCTGTATCCATAAAGGACAGCTCTACTCAATTGGAAGAGTATACCCTCATTTCAGCATTATACTTAAAACAGGTGTCAGAACCTGAAACTAGTCAGGACTGGAATGCCTTGCAACTTTTATCAAGATTCTCCTATTGCTATGACAAAGTCGAAGACAGGGAAAGGGGTGAGAACAGGAAGGAAGTGGGTTGATGTCATTTTGTGGGTGGGGCTGGTGAGGCCATATGATAAACAGAATGGATTCATTATGCCTTCAAGTTTCCTCTCATTGCAGTGGGTCTTCAAGCCGTGCATAGACTGTTTTGAAGAGTGGTCTCCTAGTCTGGGGACCCAGTGACTGTAAACTAAGACTCATATGAGTCCAAGCAGAACATAATTAGAGCTGGAAGTGAGCTGCAAACAAAGAACAATGAATTTTAATACAAGTTACACAGTAAAACCTCATTATTATTTGGAGGGGAGTAATAATTCACTGCATTCACAATGCTTAGTGTGCGAAATGTTCTAAATGGGTCCTCATAGAGCAGTGTAACGATGGGTCACTATTGCTTAGGATTAATTTATTAACTCACAATTCCAAGAAATGTTTCACTGACTCGACCAAACTTCGTATTCAAGAATAACATAGTTCTTTAGTCTTTGTAGATCGCTGGAAAAATTTCTAAATCAATGTTTCTACCTTGTTCTGGAGGCATCAGAAAACCCTTTCTGTTTGACTGAAAGGGTAGCCATTGACTTTTCAGGGAACACTCACATAGTTGTAAGAGGTGGGGATTTTTTTTCTGTTTTGGGTATGGGGAGACTTGTGGGCCCTTGCTTAGTAAGAAATTCCATTTCCAAAGCCCAGGCCAGCTCACACTACCCCATTTAGCCTTTGCACCTTTCCTGTCTGTCCTAACAGTCCTGTTCCACATGGGGTGGTCCTCTGCCTGTGGGATCCCAACAGTATTGTTCCTTCCATAAAGCCTTCTTTCAGCCTGTCTTCGGACCTTCCATGACTATGATAGCAAGAGCAGATGGAGCTTGGTGTTACTACCTCTTACACAGCAGACTCATGATGGCATCATTAAATTAAATACATGCTAGTTACATTATTAAAGCCACAGGCACATAACCTTTTTGCTTGAAATTTCAACTTCTGTAGCAGAATTTTTCTGCACGTCACCTTTGATGACACAGATTTTTACTACATAAAAATTATATCGATTATTTTAGGCTTATCTATACCAAAGGGCCCCAATATTAATAAAGCTCAGGAAGACTACTGAGATTTGACTAAATTAAAAGGACCCCATTGAAAATGAAGACCTGTTCTCTTCTCAAAGAAATTGACTCACTGCTGTGTTTCTTACCAAACACACCCAAACACATCCCCAGACACACACACACACACACACACACACACACACACACACACACACATAAATTCCAGGACACACAGACACACAAATACACACACACATTCCCAGACACACAGATACACACATTCCTAGACACACAGAAAGACAAACACCCAGACACAGATGTACACACACACATACACACACACACACACAAACACACAGAGAGAGAAAAACAGACAGGCAGACAGGCAGGCAGGCAGACTGAGATCCAGGTGGTGCTAGATTAGATTAGCATCCTAGTCTGAAAACTCAGAGATATTTTTAAGCACCAACATCACATAATAGTTAGAAAATTGTGTAACTCATAGGACAGGCTGGTATAAGCCAAGCACACAAGCATTGAAAACATAAACATAATACATGAAATCACCCTCAGTTTATTTGTATGAGTGAGAAACAAAATGTGAATGAATTCCACGTTTACACTCACAGCTCATTTCCAAGACTGTGCATATACAAAGATATTCTAAAATATTTAGAAATATTCCAACACATGACTGTTCCTAAGTGGTTTGGGTAAGGGATACTCAACATGCAGATCCATTTCAATGTAACCCTCACTAAGTAGACTGGAAATATCCCTAAACGCTCATTTCACCTATAAAACAGCTCGAAGTCCATTGTCCCATGTGGGCATCAACATACAAATGAGAAAATGATGGCGCTGCAGCTCCTCTGTCCCCAGTGGATTTGGACAAAGGTCAGTTCTCTGCTCCATCACATGACTCTTTTGCATCTGGTCCCAGCAGATCAGTTTCCTGGGACTCTAAGACAGGCATGTGTGAAAAGGCCCACAGTCCAGACTCTGGGAGTGCCGCTACATCCGCTTCCTGTCAACATCCCAAACATTGCAATCCTTTCAAGGCACCTCCACCCCTCATCAACCCAGAGAGAAGTCTTCAGGCCCTCTCCACAGAAGACATTGCTCTCTTCAGAGCTCAGCCTGTTTGATGGCCTTCTTCACTTCCCTTTTCTTCCCGGATCCATCTCCCAGTAACAAGGGACACTCCATTCTCCTTCATGGTTGTCCTTTCTCATCCCCCTCAAAACTGCTTCTGAAACTCTTTTCCAAGTCATGAGGCAGATTTCTCTCTGCTCACCCTTCTTGGTATCTCCTCTAACAGTGAGGTATCACCCATTAGAACACGGACATTTTGCCTTCCAGAACAGACAGGTCTTCTGCTGTCTTTTGTCACCATACAGTCAACAAGCAAGACTATAGCAGATACTCTCCAAAGATATCTGCAATTCCATATAATGATAATAATTAAAAACAATAACAATAAATAACAATATCTAAGGATCTTAGAAACAAGGAGCCTATAAATGTCTATACCAGAATACCCTATAAATGAGTCTTGAGTGGGGCTCTTGATTACAAGGAAATATGGAACCACTTTGGTTAGACATCTACTTCTAGATAGTGTGCAGCTGACCCTGTAAAGGCACCTTGGAAATGACACTATACCACTCAGAAGCATGCAGCCAGGGAATATAGTAGCCGCTGTTCCCTAATTGGTCAGCTCTGGCCTAGAAACCTGGTTATCTGGAGTCACACAAAGATGACGTTCTAGGCACCTTTGGAGAATGACAAACATGCCTGAGAACAACTGTTATGGGGCTTTCTTTTTTTGTTGTTTTAAATTTTTAAAAATTACTTTATTATTAATTTTTACTATTTCTTTCAATGAAAAATATTTAAATGGAAAATCACAGCCTCTTTCTTATACAAAAAGACAAATTCATTAGTTGAATAGGTGAATGCATCAATTTGTTTTGCTGAAAAAAATCTTTTATTATTGTGATGTTCAGGAAAAAGCATACTCTTTCAAGTAGGACTTGAACTTCTTGTTCTTTTTTTTAATAATTTATTTTTTATTTCTTCAAGTTACATTCTTAAAGTAGATCTTTCCAGTCACTGAAGGAAAACTGGGCATAGAGAAGACTAATGTCAATGGAAATCAATGGCTGGGTTCAAATGGGAGGGCAGCACCCAATATGCACTAACTATAGAGAGACAAGTTTCTCTAATGATAGCAATAGATTTTTAACAGTAGGCTGACAGAACACAGTATGACCTGGCTTGATGTAGCTCGTAGCTATTTGTGGAGGCAGAATTTGTGATCAAAGAGCATATATGTGGTTCTCTAAGTATACCGGGTTAGCCATTTGTAAACTTGACACAGTCTAGTATCACCTGAGTGGAGCTCTCGTTGAGGAATTGCCTTCATTAGATTGCCCTGCAGACATATCCATGTGGGGCTGCCTCCATTACTAACAGCTGAAAGAGGGTGTAGCCCACTAGGGGCAGCGCCATTCTTAGGCAGGTGGTCTTACACTAATCAGAAAGCTATGTAAGCACGAGCCAATGATCTAGCCAGAGTGAGCCAGCTAGCAGACAACAACCCTCAGGTTCCTGCCACATTTCCTTGGCTGTGAGAGTTCTGTACTTGAAGGAGATGCTGGACACATGTTGAAGGCATGCACTCCTGCCTATAGGTTCCTGCCCTCAATTCCCCTCAAGGAATGACAGTGACCTGAAAATACAAGATGCAACAAACCCTTTTTTTTTCCCATGTTACCATTGGTCAGATTGTTTTACCACAGCAATGGGAAGGAAACTAGAACACCTAGGCATCCTATTTGTAAACAGCATCCTGCCAAACAGTGCTAGTTCTTAGAGGGTTCAACAGAGTCTAAAGAAAGGATTGTGTCCAGAAAGTGACCCTCTCTTTCTCAGATGCCTTTGCTGTGCTCTATTCGAAAGCATGGGTCCTCTTTCTCTCATTTCCCCAAGCTATCTTTGAGGCAAGGACTTCAACTTCTGTGGAGCCTCTGGGGACACTTGTGTAAACACTAACGGGGTGTGTGTGAATGAACATGCTCCCTAGATCCAAGTCCATTTCCTAGTCTCCTCCTTCGGAGGGCACTTCTGGGCTGTGAGATCCCCTGCCTAGACTGAAGTCCAGACCTTTTTCTAGACTCCTCTCAGGAAGTTCTCAGTTGACTGAATGTCCCCTTCTCACATCCTGGCTGATTGCATACTCCTTCACTACATACCAGCTCTGCACACAACCACTCCTGTTGATATGATTTACTGAGGAACATTTAGATCCTCAATAACTTCTTCCAAGAAACTCAAACATCTCAAAGTGGCTCCTCTGCAAACATCTCTCCTCATTTGCAGACCTTCCATGGCTAGTAAAAGTGAAGCCTCCCCTATTACCTCACAGGCTCTCAATGGGTTCAGAGATGCCCCCAAACCCAACTGTTTGAGGCTAGAAAATAAAAGGCTAAATAGAGACAAAACTTAGTTCACATTTACAAAAGAGCATAGCATATTCACCCAAGGGAAAATTGGCAGAAAACTGTGGCCTTTATATTGAACAACTAGCAATTTCTTTTATCTTCCAGAACCAATTTATATAACATAAAATGAAACAAAGATAAGAATCAACTTTTACACATATACACACACTGAGTAGTACTAGTTGTGTGTGTGTGCGTTTACACCTGGTTCATGAACACAAACTTACAAAGATGCTGCATTTGATTCTGGCATAAGCACATAAACCCCTATGGATATTATGCATATGTGATCGTTCCCTACCTCTAGAGGGCATCGCAAATTAGCAGCAGAACCCTATCATGAACTACTCGAGAAGTCAGAGTTCTTAGAAAAGAATCAAATGCCCAAAGTCATGTGACTGAGATATTTAGTAAATGAGACTGGTTTAATACTGTTGGTTAAGTTCAAATTAAAAAAACAAAACCTGCTTAATTAGCAACATTGAGTATGGTAGAATTCTAGTTTGTTTTACTAGTCAAATAAAGTGATGTTATATTTGATAGAGATTTAAAAATATAAAAATAAACTTGACTTAAATCAGGAAGTCATTCTGACAACTTTTATTTAATGAATTATTATTTTTATAAATTTGCCTAATGTAGTTTCCAGAATCTTCTTGGTAACTAAGTAAGATGAAATACTTAAGTCCCTATATTTTTGGTTTATTGTTTTCCCAAGGATATTAAGTATATTTGGATCTTTTGACAAATATATTCTTTTGACACATAACTGATTTTTGTTACTATGAACATGCATGGTTCCAGCATATGAAAATGGTGTATTCATAAGATTTCTGGGTGTATGGAATGAGCACAGTTCCCACATGTTTATTGTTTAGTCATCATTGTAAAATAAGAATTACTAATGTTTAAAAGCTATAACTATCACATACATATGCTGAGATAACAGAGAACTGAGGCAGCTTTGAAAGATGTTCAAGGGGGAAAATGTGTTTTGTTATAGAAAAGAGACTAATTCTATCCTAAAATAGAATGATTGCTTTAAAAATATACATCGTGGAAGGGAGGGGAAAGGGGATATTATACTGAAACCCGAAACCCTGAAATGGATATGTGAAATTACAAATGGTTTTGGGAAAATAATTTTGTCTTGATTTGCTGGGACTTATTTACAAATGTATCTTAAGATAGGCTATGGTACACAGTACACAAATGTTAAAACCATGTGAATGCTTTACTGCTTTTATTTCTGTAAAGAAAAAAAAGGCCTTATTGTTGTGCTCATAATAAAAAAATAGAAATTGGGTTGTTTCATCTTTTAAGTAGTCATTTATAAAAATCATGTATTTTACATCTTACAAGATTAATTGCATGCCTTTTTTTCTGGACTGTATAGTGAACTGAATCTTTTTGATACTAAGAGCTAAGAGGAGGGGTTCCTCTCACTTGTGGTACCTCATATTCATCCCTCCACCTCTTCTGACTATCTTCTGGTCCTCCACTTCTCTATCGTTTTCCTTTCTAGACCCTTCTCCTCCAGGCAGCCACATGTTTCCAAATCCCTCTGGCTTTCCTTACATAGGACTACTAAATTCTCTCCACTGAAGAGTCTACTAAAGGACCACATGCACAAAAGCCCTGTGCTCCCTTCTGCCCTACAGTGCCAAGATGCAGAAGAGGGTTCCTGCCTTCACAACCCTTCCTTTCTTACTAGAACCATGAGATACAGATCCACAACCTGTCCACTGCTTACAGTGCTATTGGAGTGCAAATTACAAACATCTAAGGCATACTTAATTTGTGGCATCCCGAACAAAAAGCTTTATTGACTAATTTCTTACTACACATCTCCAGGGTCATTTCGGAAGGGTAAGAATGTGCTACTCAAATTATGTTATTCCCAAGTTATGATAACATATATATGAGATATTTGAAAAAATAATTTCTCTTCCCCATCTCTGAAATAACTGCCTGAAATGTCTTAACTAGGCTGTCGACTCATTTCTTCTTCCAGTATGACTAATATATTAAACATATGAAGATATTATGTTTTTCCTATGACATTTGGTTTTAAAAAGTATGCTTCATATTAGAAAATATTTAAGAATATTAAAATAGAGATGTTTCATTTAAAATCATATATTAGTTTATTTCTAAGAACTTCTGAAATGTGCATGTATTTCTGCAACTTGCTTGTTTTTAATGAAGAGCACCCTGACACCCAGTGAGGAGACACCCAACAGCATTCTGAATTAAAGCTTGGCAGAAATTGAACTCTTGATTCATACAAGCTCATAGTAAACTATGGTCACCTCTGTCTGTTAGTTAAGATGGTACAAAGCTAAATCCCAAAGCATTCTGTATGCATGGTACTGAGTTAGAGAACAGAGTGGGAAGGGAGGGTGACAGGGTCAGCATAGGTTAAAAATACTTCACTTGGCCAGCCATGGGACAATATGTATTCTCAGCACTTGGGAGGGGGATCACAAGTGTGAAGGAACCTGGGCTAGACAGTGAGATTTCCTAAATAAAGAACATGAAAACAGACATACTTATGCATTCATGTATATGTCCTACTGAACCCAAACAGAAAACCTCAACACCTGGTAGTAGCTAGCATTCTCCTATGACCCATATCCTGCAGCTGTGTCTCCCAGAGCCCTGGTAGTGACATTCTCTATGACCCATGTCCTGCAGCCGTGTCTCCCAGAGCTCTGGTAGTAGTTTCTGCCACAACACACCACACTCACAGCAGTCCTTTGTCATTGTAGAATCTTTACATCCTTGATAATGTGCCACTCATCTTCAGCTTTTTCATGACAATATTACATTTTGTAAATGTTAACAAGATACAGCAACAATTTCCTTAGGAAATGTCCATGGAAAACTATCTGAATGTCTGTTTATTATCTAATCATTGGTTCCCAAACAGGGTTAATGCTGTTCCCAGGAGACATGTGGCACTGCCTGGACATAATCTGTCACAGCTGGTGTAGTGGCACTGTTACTGGTACATAGTAGGCAAAGACAAGGAGGCTGCTGTAAGTCCTAAGAGGTTAGGGCCACCACCATGACCAAGAGCTATCCAGCCCCAAATGTCACTAAAGGCAGATGTGAGAAACTGGTCTACAGCCCAGGGGTGGAGAGGTGTACTGCAGCCTCCTGGGCCTGTGCACTTGCATTTATTTCTACAATTCAGAAGGCTAACAGAGGGATTAACAGTTAAACACTTATATAGATTTTCCATTTTTCTTTATGCTGTGTCTTTAGGCACTAAATGGTTAAGACAACAAACAAAGCCAGCTCATTTTAAAATCAGAGATATCAAACTCCTTTCTTCCAAATTTACATTTCCCCAATAGGACCTGAGAACACTCTTCTGGGGTCTCTCCCTAATAACTAAGAGCTAACTTCCATAGTCTCTCGTGAGTGAGTGATGAATGCTGTGCACTTTCCTCTGTCTGATAACCTCTTAATAATAAAACACTTGAGTACCAGTCTTCTTGCTGATTCCATTGATAATGCCCTAGCTGTCTTCATCCACATTGATTCGGGACATTTGGGAAGAAAGCTATTTAAAGGGCCATGTTGCTAAAATACTGCCTGAACTAGGAGTAATGGGGCTCACTCTTCACTGTAATTACTGGCAATGGTGCCAGCACTGCCCTTTAGGACACATACACATGTAATCTGGAGATCAAAGGCAGGACTCTGATCCTCAGCTTCTGTTTGTTACCCTTCCCTTAAACATTTGCTGCACAAGAATCTTCCTCTTCCTGTTTAGAGTTGTTTTGATGTTAATGTGGCTTCTTAAACACAATCAGTGTACATATTCTACTATATATATATCTTGCTTAGAAAGATGTGGATCCAAAGGACTTGTGTTGGTCCAGATTGTATTGGAAAGTGTCTTCCTCTGGGATAACTGTCTTTAATCTAGGAAATACCATGGATGGGATGCCAGAGGGGATGGGCATGGCATCTGGCTAGTCCAGCAAAAGCTGCACCCAGTGTGCACCAGGTAAAGACATACTTCAAAGGAAAGATGATGGTGCTGGAGGCAGGGTGAGACTAGTCCACCAAGATGGTGAAGACAAAAGATGCTGGCATTCTACTTCCAAAGACAGCTTTCTTCAGGGAGTTTCTGCTGATGTTGTAAGCATAGTTTTCAGTAAACATCAAGGCAGCATAATGTTCAGTTCCAGGAGATCCCTGACTCTCTAGGTCCTGAACCTAGAACCATCTGCAGTGGCCAAGGTAGTTCTAAGTCCTACAACCATCTTCAGTGGGTGAGTGTTTTAAGGGGGATGCCACCCACACTGTGATTCTCATTTCAGCACATTGTGTTCAAGGATCAACATCTGCAACGTTTACTACCTTCATGTGAAGGGAAAGTCCTTACACACAAGCCTTTGTGGAAGTTTTTCTTTGTAAAATAGAGATCTTCTCTTTTTAAAATACTCATCTAAAGGAGTAGAAGAAAGAGTTAAAAAGATGATTCAGGCAAGTTATTCCGTGCACTTAGCCATCAAGAAAGTTCTGTACTGTTTGAAATAACAGATATATCCTTGCAAAGTGGAAAAGAGCCCAAGGGAAAAAGGCTCTCTGGCCAGCACAGTTTAGAACTCATGGTGAGCTGGAAGTACAACTTTTCCAAACTCCTTTAATTGGAATTCCAGGTATAGCACCTTTGTAATGGAAATTCCAACCCACCTCACATTGAAAATGAAACATTCCCCCATCTCTAAATTTATAGGCCTGTTTATTTCCTGTGCACCCTTTCAAAATGCTCCACCAGATCCTTACGAAATCACGGGGGCTCTACAAATTCAGTGTCTTCCATGAATAACAAACAGGTTTGGTTCAGCTATGCCCTCCCTCCTGCCTGCTGCATTCCATTGCTTTGTCAGCAAAGTCCTCAAATATTAACTGATCCCCAATCAGCCTTTGATCCCAAAGGCATGAGCTATCTCTGACAGAGTCACAAATCTCCCTGTAGATGTTTCATTACTATTGGTTCTTCAAAGCCCTGCATGGACATCCCAGCCACCGAATCAGAGAAGAGTGATCAGCAAGATCAGAGTGCAAACTGAAGAGGTTGAAAACGAGAAGACCTGGACCCTCTTGTTTCCATTTACATCTTGATATGAGGGCAAAAGCTGGAGTGAGCAGAAGTGTGCTCGGCAGCCCGGGTAAGCAGAGCACAGACCCCTCTGTTTAAGTGCCATCTCAAGCAAGGAAGCATTGCCCAAAAGAAGAGCCCAGAACTACCCAGTCAATGCTGGCAAATGCTATACTTGGCAAGCATACTCTGAATTTCAAAATGGTCACAAATTAACTCCCCAAATTTAAGAAATCTGTCAGTTTAATTATTTAGATTTACTATTTCCCAGTAAATAATTCAAGAGTGGCTATAAAAATGGACACTTATTCATAATAATGTAGGTTAATGATCTCGTCTGAAAATACTGAGACCAAAGTATTTTCAAATTTCAAATATTGTCAGATTTTTCAGTATTCACATGCATATAAGGGGTGCCTTGGAGATTCAAGTGTAAGCATAAAATTCATTTCTCTTTTGTACACACCTTATATACACAGACTAAAGGTAGATTTGTGCATTCTATTAAAGGTAAGTTTCAGTGTTCCTGTATTTTCACATGAATTCAGGTTCAGTGGGGATGAAAATACAACCAAAACTTCAATTATGCACTTTGCATGAGGAATTTGTTAGGGCATCTAAATTGCATTTCAAAAATGTTATAATATCTGTGGTTTATAATACATAAAACTATACATCAACACCACAAGGTGATAATAGTAATACCCACAGAATTCTGGTTGGTGCATATGTCCATAAAATTTGCACTGGGAATACTGAGGTCTGAGGATCGTGAGTTCAAGGGCAGCCCAATCTACTCAGTGAGAACTTGCCACACACACACACACACACACACACACACACACACACAGATACACACACAGACACACTCACACATACACCACACACACACTCGCACCATACACACCACACACACATACACACCACACACACACACTCACACACACACCACACACACTCACACACACACTCACATACACACACCACACACACACACACAGCAAGGCACAACACAATGCCAGGAGACGCAAAGCTCAATGAGTTTAAGCAAAGAAAATATTTAAGAAATTGACAGCATCCTTCTCAGTTTTCCTCCTGGGATTACTGAACCAAATTCAAGATGCAATTTTAGTGTGCATATCAAATTCAAGAATCATCTGTGTCTATTAGATGGGGCCTTAGGCAGACAGCTGCTGATCCTGCACTTCAGGCTAATCCTGCATCCCACTGTCACCACATCAGTATCAATTTTATGAGCAATTGCATCCGTGTATGGGACCAACTACTGTTGAGAAACTGCTATAATGCCCGCTCATACACCCATGTGACTCCAAACAGGAGTATTTAGAGTGAAGTCGGCAAGACTCAGCAACACTGTATCCCTGAGGAAAACGTGGTTCACGTGTGGAGTATTTATGCTCCTTTGAGAATCTAAACTTAACGATCATCAAAATATTGAAAACAGTTGATTATTACTTAGCAATCCTGATAAGAAATCACACTGACTATTACCCGTAAAGCCTTCTATTTTAAGACCAAACCAAATACTTTCATCCTTTATGATTTTTTATTTGCATGTTTTCCCCATAAACTCACAGATTCCAGGAAGAAATAACTACCGAAGAGCTATCATCAAACCCACTTACAGCTTCTAGTTCACAGGGCCACTGTAATATCCATCAGCGCAGCCACCAGCCTACAGTCCCATTCTGTGTCTCCTAAGGCAACTCGCAAAGCCAATTAGCTATGACTGTGCGTATCTCAGAAGAGGAACCATAAGTCCATCCCTAATGGCATAGGAAGCTGACTCCACAGGAATGCACACCACCACAGCACTGCCACACACGCACTGCAGGAACATAGTGACAGAAGGTCAAGGATTAAGTCCTTATTTCTGTGATAAACACACATCCTAGAACCCAGTGCAAGCAAGAGGTTACATTTGAGGAGCTTCTGTGTCAATCAGAGGCCATACGCCAAAGGAAAGAAGCCAGGATGCAGACTTAGGATGCTCTGGCTAACCCTGGCTGCAGGTTCGCTCTCCTATACCCCTTAGAGCAGCAACTTTTGCCCTGTAGGCAGCTTTCTTCAAGAGACAGGAAGGCAAGACACATCAGAGTGCTCGGCCCTGGGTAACTGTGAAGAAGTGTCGGGTTTTTTCCTGTCCTCCTTTTACAGAGTGACTCAGAAGCCACGAGCATGCACGCTAGCAGATCCTGGGGCTCTTCTCAAAGCTGGGGGCCATGGCGCCACAGACTTGGCCAAGTACCAACTCAGATAATTATATTCTGTTTCCTGAATTTTCCCAGATGTTTTAGCTAGTTACAGCTTTTGTTTTTTACCTTTTCAGGGGGAAAAATGGAGAGATTCCTTGTGACACCTCTCCGTCTCCCCCTTCCTCCCCATCTTGCTGATACAGAGCAAAAGGCGAATGGAACCAAATTAACAGCATGTTTGGTCAGAAACAAGGTGATGGGTAGGTATAAACCTACACATGGGGCAGGCTTCAGGGGACAAGAAAAAGACACCAGAGATCAAGGCCTACACATGAAGAGGCAGCTGTGTCATGGTACCCTGGTGGGATAAGACTGCACAGGTGCTCTCTATAGCTTCAGTGGACTGTCTAATGATCTGTTCTCATTCGTGCAACCGAAGAAATGCTGAGCTCTCCCTGAAAGCGTGTGAGTGCATTTTTAATACTGTGGATCTAACTAGTCTTTCATGATTTGGACAGGGGCCATCAGCAGAGACCCAGGGAATGTAGCAACTTGCCAATTCCTTTGCATGCCAGGCATTCTAAAAATAAAACAGGTTGCCATCGCTCAGATGGCCAAAAATGTAAAGTCTGACGATATCAATTTTGGGAAAGGATACAGGGGAAATAAAACTTCCATGCACCATCAGTGGAATATAAACTGGTTCAGACATTTCTCACAGCAATTTGGAAGCAAGTGATAAATCTAACACTGTGTCCCCACATTCCATCAACTTGGCTTCTCAGACATATACATACATGTTTCCCAAGGAGACACACACATGCTGCACCACAACAATAATTTTAATAGACAAAAACAGAGGAGGAGGCAGTAAATGTTCAAAAAAATAAGTGCAGGCTGTGATATATTCCTATGACTGAACACCATGGACTGATCTTAAAAATGTAAGCAGAAGGGGAAAAAAAAACAACGAAGACTAAAGTTAGCATTCCATATCCACAAGCTCTGTGTGCGGATTCAGCCAACTGTCAACATAAATAATCAGGAACAAAGGAGTCTGTACTGAGTGCATAACATTACCCCTCCCCATCCTGTTTGCTATTACAATGCCTTTAAATTGCACTCCTTATTGTAAATTGTAAGTAGTCAAGAGATGACTCAAAGATGCCAAGAGGATACAAAGGCCATTCCCCCTTTTAGGGCATCCATGGACTTTGGTTTCTATGAACCAACTGCCAATGGACATTATGGGACAGAATCATAGAAAGATGTACCCAGATAAATACCATTCATTAGAATATATGGAAGGCAAAATTAACAGCTTTGTTAAAGCTAACATTATGAATACATACTGCTTATGAAAAACATAGTTCATACATGTATGTACACTCATACACATATACACACATGCATATAAATATACATGCATATATATATACACATATATAGACGTGCACATAGACATACCCACATGCACAAACACACACACATATAAACACACAGGTAATTTGTGTCTTTCACTGCCCAGCATAGTAGGTTTCTTAGTTTAAAAATAAATCAGGCTTGAAGCCCATGATAGTGGGAATGCTACCCCTGCTTTCCCAGATTGAAGGCAGCGGGCACCTGACTCATCCTGATGATTCTGTCCAGGTTTTGTATCTGTGGCCAAGGAGGCAAAGGTCCTGTAGAAGTGTAGAAGTTCCAGATCCTAGATAATCAGCCACCTCCTGAGGGCCAGCAGGCAGATGCATAGACAGCTCCTCTGCTCCAGTGGTACCTGTGGTCTGTCTTCTTGGCCTCAGTTTATACACTAAGCCACCTCCTCAGCCTCACACTAGCTTTCTATAAAGGCTCTTCCTTCTCCATTGTACATTCTTAAAGTACTGATTTGCAAAGACAAGGGACAGACAAATCCGATACTTACAGATGGCTAAGGAAGGCATTTTATATTAGGTAGGCCCTAAGTCTACTGGGTTTGTACTGTTTGGAACTGTGTGACAAAAACTTGGGGACAGGGATAGAAACACACTTGATTTGGGAATGGAATGTGCCAACCTAGCATATTTAATTCTGTGCTAATATTGAAAATAGAAATCTAAATGTCCCCTACACCCGCTTTGTATTTTCACAGACACTAAGATATCGATATCGACATTTTCACATAAACTGTGTGCTGTGGGCTTCTGGGATCTGGAACCCACATCTAGAAACTGTCACGAGACTCTCCTGACAACCTCTCTCTGGGTTTCCTTCCACGTTTTGCTATGTCATGTACACGTCCATCAGTGACGAACCTGGACACAGAAAAGAAAATCATACTTACTGCATGGATGTCCCAACACTTTAACTTCGTCAATAGCAAGGTAGCCTTGGTGTCCAGAGGTTACCACCTCAAAAACCACCTGAAAAATCAAGAGAGATTAATGTCATTCACTCTTTTTTCTTTTGTGTGTGTGTGTCAGATTTTCACCACTTGTCTCTTATAAGGAATAAAGTTTCCCTCATCCACCCATTTATTTTCCCTAGCAATTGTAAAGAAGTGAGTGGCTAACACCTGCCTACCAGTGTTTCAGGGACTAGACCCCAAATATAAGGTCGAACCTAGTCTAATGTGGGGAGGCCAAAGGGCGGAGGTAGGGTCAGTCACCTGTGCAGTGATGGGAAACCGTGACTGAGGACACATGCAGAGAAGATGGGGTCTTGGAGTCATTTTTAAGGGTGGAGTAAAGTAGCAAGGTCCTCAAAAATCAGAAAACTTAAATAATGCTAAGTAAATCATGACACAAAATAATAAAGTTTTCCCATATGTAAAACCCATTGCCCCACACTGTGATATCTTTATGGAGGCGCAAGGTTAAGAATTAAGCTTCTTTAGATAACATTTTTGAAGGTGACTGAGTAGATTGAGACATCTGAGATCCTAGGTTTTGCTTTTGGTTTTTGTTGTTTGTTTATTTGCTTTTTCATTTGCGGGAAGAGGGATAAGGGAGAGGAATGAGTAGGAGGAGGAGGTGGGATGAAGGGAGAAGTGAGGTAGGAGGAGGGAAAACGAGACTGTTGTTGGGGAACTATACTATTTGAGACTTAATGAAAAAAAAATCTAGGGAACCATAGCAAAAACATACTTGAAGGACAAAATTGTAGAGGAGGAGAAAAGGAAGGAAAGGAAAGAAGGAAGGGAGAAAGTGAAGAAGTTACTACTCTTAAGAAAGTTTTATCTCTTAAACACAGATACAGCGGACAGGAAGCTTGGCTGTCATGTGGGTCCCCTAGCAAGCAGAGCAGGGACCATCTCTGACATGGACTGTGATGCCTGCTTTTCAATCAGTAATGGGCCTGCAGTGCCTGGCCTCAAAGGAAGAGGACACACTCAATCCTCATGTGACTTAATGTGCTAGGGTGGGATGGTAGGGGGTGTGCTCCCTTATATGAGAAGAGTAAGAGAGATAGGAGAAGGGGGTTGGAGGGCAGGACCCAGCAGAGGGGAGGGACATGGCTATGATTCAGATGTAAAATGAATAAATAAATAAATAACCTTTAAAAGACCTGCAAGGTGATTGTGACAGCTGGTTTTGAGTTGACTGGGCTGATGGGTGAAGAACACCTTTGTGCTTGTGGGTTTTGTGGGGGTAGGAGTATGCTTGTGAGGGTGTTTATTGAAGGAATAAGAAATGTGCACATTGATATGAATGTGACGGCACCATCTCACAGCATGGGGGTCCAGATGGAGAAAGCTGGGAGCAGGAAACCTGGAAGGCAGGCACCCCTCTCTCAGCTTCTTGGGCACCACAATGGCACTGCATCACTCTGGATGTCCTCACTACAGTGGGCTGGCAACTGAAGCCTGGAGCAGTGGGAGCCTCCCTTCTCTGTCTACATTGCCTGTGTCAAGTGTTCACTGTTGTTTGTTTTGTAGGCAGATAACAGTACATAACATCACTAGACAGGCACATTCCAGTGCGGCCATCCTTGAGGGGTTGGTGTTAAGCGCCTGAAAGAGAAGAGTGAGCAAAGCCTGTAAAGAGGGCAATGTGTGTGCAAACCAGGTAAAGAGGATAATGTGTGTGCAAAGGTAGGCATGATCATGACTGTTCCTACAGGCACAAAGATCAATTATGGCTGGTTACAGAAGATTGCTTGGAGGGCAGAAAAATCATTTCTCATTCGCATGGAGGAGGGACCAAGTGAAATTCAGCTGAAAGATGTGTGAATCCAAAGGAGAGTGATTAAAAACAACTTTCGTAGTAGTAGAAAAAAGTTTTAAGCTGCTGCCTGGTTCCGCAATGCATAGAGGATGAAGAAATGGTGACAGGAGCCTCATATCACCAAATGGTGACATTATATGGGAATGAGCAACGCACTTGAGTGACACTCATCCTTAGAGAAATGAAGACTGAAAGGACGGAGGAGTAAAAGGCTGTCAGTCTGCTTCTCCTAAGTAACTATCTGAAGGTATCAACCCAACCCAGTAATTGTTCTTATTTTTATTCTAGAGAAATGGAAAGTTTCATTCACATAAAAAGCCTGCACATACTTACACACTACAGATAGCCAAGAAATCTTTTAATTGATGAATGACTACACAGACTGGCCCAGCATAGCACAGCAAAAAAAAAAAAAAAAAAAAAAAAAAAAAAATAACGCTGTCATAGTCAATTGCATGAATGAGTTGTCAGGGAATAGTGCTCAATTAAACACCAAAACCAAAAAACCAATACCAACCAACCCAACAAACAAACAAAAAACAGTCCTAAAATATAACTCCATCTGATTCCATGAATATAATATTCTGCATCATCAAACTTTAGAAACAGAAGCCAGACTCAGGGTTTTCAGGAGTAAGGGGCAGGGGGAGAGGTGGCAGGAGGGAGGAGAGTCATCTTTCAAAGGGGCAACCTAACCCATCTCTGTCAGTTTCTACTGTCAGCATTTTCTTCTTTGGTAACTAAATTATATAAAATTAAGTGCATGTGCCCATGGACATGTGCACACATGAAAAGGCATGCAAGTATTGGAAGCCCATAGAAGTCATAATACACATTGAACATTTCAACACTGCCAATACCCAATGTGACACTGTAACTGTTAAATTATTCCCACTTGGGGAAACTGCATGCCATGTCCACAGGCGTGTCCCTATTATTTTTTATTGCTGTGTGCCATTCTGATCATAAACCAGCTTAGTTCAGAAAGTAATTATATACTTGTTTACTAAGTACATGTTACATGTACTATGCAGATACTACTCTACATACCAGTTTATATAAAACATAATTCATAAAATATTGTGTGATTTTTAACTCACAATAATAGTAAAAGGGAAAAATTCAAGGATTTCATATTTCAAGAGAACATATTTTGGATGTAATGTGTTTGTCTGAAGCATGCAGTGAGTTGAGGTAATCTTAAACTCCATCTGTTTCCAAATGCTCCCACTTCTGCCTCTGAGCAAAGCCTTGGCTCCTAGGACTGCTTTGTTTGTATTGACGCAAAACCAGAGACAGCAACCCACAGAACCCCAGATAGAAATGCTAAGAGCAGGGGTCCAGACTGCAGGCATGAAAGCCCAGAAACTTAGACTCACAGCTCTGCACCAGAAAGCCCTGATAATAAAACATAACACACACCAGGGAGAGGGAGGCCCCACAGAAGAACAGAGATGAAATAAAACTATGTCCTTTTCATGAGTTTAATATGTTGTTTTCCCACTGATAAGACACCGGAAAGGAAGGCTGCCTGGATATTCATGCAGGGGGACCGGGATAATTTATTCTTTATGTCTAAGGTCTGTAAAGAGGATAAGTGAGGGACAAAAAGATGAATTTTAAGAGCAGGCATGAAAAAAATCACTTCAAGGCCCTGAAAAAAGAAGCCTGGCTAACTGTCACCTGCTACGGCACCAAAGGTGACAGTAGACTCTGCCAAGACCTGTCAGGTAGCTCAGTGAAGCAGCAGCTTATGCACTCCAGCCAGGGAAGCAGGTGGCCTGCCTGCAAATCTTCACCTCTCCCTCAGCTCCTCCAAAACCAATCCCCCAGCTGTACCCCTTGCTCTGTAGCAGACCACCTGCTTTCATTCTCCTTACCCCTGTCCCCAATCCCAGGTTACTAACCAGACCCTAGCAGAACACCCTGCTTTCTTCCCTCCTGTGAACTCCCTCAGTTCTCAATACCTAGAATGACATTTTGTCTGGAACCCCCAGTGGCCATACCTATCAGGATCCCAGAAGAAAAGAATTTCCTACTGGGCAGCAAAAAGTTACCACACTCTCCTAAGAACCACAGAGGGCAACAAAAGCCAGGAAAACACACACACACACACACCACACACACACACACACACACACACACACACACACACACACACACACACACACACACTCCAAACAAAGACAAGGCCAGATATCAGCACTTAGAATTACAATCTTCCAAAACCCAGATATCTAGACCCTAGAATAAAAATGTAACAGCAGTCAGGACAATATGTCTCCACTACAGCCCAGAAACTCCACCACAGCAGGCCTCAAGTACTGCAACATACCTGAAACACAAGAAAAAGACCTTAAAACAGCCTTTATGAATATGAATTTTCCTTAAAAGGAAAAGAAATGTATGACAACAAAAACAAACAATGAAAAGAAATGAATAAAATAGTTCAAGACCTGAAAGTGGAAATAGAATCAGTGAATAAAACCTAAACTGAGAGAAATCAGGAAATGAAAATTTAGGAACTCAAACAAGAACCTCGGAGGCAAGCAGCCTTATCAGCAGAATACAAAAGATGGAAGAGAGAACTCAGGCATTGAGGTCATGATAGGAGAAAAGGCTACATCAATGAAAGAAAATGTAAAATCTAAAAATCTTCTGACACAAAACATCAAGGAAATCAGAGACACTATGAAATGGCAAATCAAGAATAATAGTAATAGAGGAGAGAAAAGAAACTCATGTCAAAGGCACAGAAAATAGTTTCAATGAAGTCATAGAAGAAAATTTCCCTAACCTGAGGGAGATGCCTATCAAGGTACAAGAAGCATACAGAACACCAAATAGATTGGACCAGAAAAAAGTCCACCTGGCACATAATAATCTAAACACTAGATGTACAGGTAAGCACTTTCAGCAAAGTTGCTGGATATAAAAGTAACTAAAGGAACAAAACAAAACAGTATCCCACTTATATATAAGTGACAAATGGAAGGAAAAAGAATTGGAAGACACTGCCTTTCTCAATAACCTCAAAAAATATAAAATATCTTTGGTAACTCTAACCAAGCAAGTGAAAGAGTTGTATGATTAAAAACTTTAAGACATCAGAAGAGAGAAAGATTTCCCATATTCATGGTTTGGTAGGATTATGTATAGTAAAAATGACCATTCTCCCAAAAGCAATCTACAGATTCAATGCAATCCCCATCAAAATTCCAGCACAATTCTCCACAGATCTTGAAAGGTCAAATTTCAGCTTCATATGCAAACACAAAAAACTCAGGATGGCCAAAATCTTCCTGAAGCATGAAAGAGCTGCTGAAGGAATCACTCTCCCCAATTTTTTTTTTTTTTTGCTTATTTATTACTTCAAGTTATATCTCCATCATAGTACCCTCTTTCTATTCCTCCCGGTTCCACCCTCCAGTCCCTCCAATCCTCTCCTCCCTCTCCCACTCATCCCACTCCTCCAATGTGATCCATTCTGATGTCCCTATATATCAGCCCCCCTCAGTTCAGCAGTCATATGAGTGCTAAGAGCAGCCTGCCTGGGTCTGCAGGGGCTTCCACCAGACCCCCTGTAGTCAGGCGGCAGCAGGGGTGGGCAGGGAGTTCCAATTTGTATTCTATATGCTGCCCACAGTGCGATTGGGCTCAGGGAAGCTTAGCACAGGCCAGCTCGATCCACCATTATCAGTCAGCCAGATGCCGCCATACAGAATATCCCAGGGAGAATTGCCCTCTGTCTTACTGTATTATTGGCTCTGCTGGTATTCTCCTGGGTGTTCGAACACCTGCACAGATGCTGCAGGTCCAGGAAACTGAGGAAGTCCTCTGTTTGGAGGTTGAAACCACCAGCTGGCATCCTGCTAGGATCTGATATGCCCTCTCTTCCACTGTGGCAGGGAGTGCAGTCTCCAGGCGGGAAGTGCTCCGTGTCCTGTGTCTAGCGACTGCAATCCTCCTGTGTCTATATTTCCAGTACTGAGTTCTTTATTATTCCTGACTTTGCTGGGCAAGCTCAGATAGGACTGTGCCTCACAAACTGCCATTTAGCAGAAGTATATCTCTGCAGTTGTCCAACTTGATCTCTTCCTGACGATCAGAATGTGTCCAACTTGATCTCTGCCATCTTGCCCCTCCACTCTCCCCAATTTCAATTTGTGCTACAGAGCTATAGGTATATAAACATCATGGTGATCAGCAAAACTGAAGGTCCAGACGTAAATCTACACACCTATCGACATTGGATTTTTGATAAGGAAGCCAGAAATACACAGATGAAAAAATGCATCATCTTCAATAAATGGTGCTGGTCCCACTGGATGGCTGCATACAGAAGAATGCAAATAGATCCATGCTTATCACCCTGCACAATTCTAAATGGACCAAAGATCTCAACGTAAAACCAGACACACTGAATCAGATAGAAGAGAAAGTGAGGAATAGCCTTGAACGCATTGCTTCAGGAAAACACTTCCTGAAGAGAACAGTGTTAGCACAGGCACCAGGAGCATCAATAATAAATGGGACGTCATGAAACTGAAAAGCTTCTGCATGGCAAAGGACACCATTGTGACAGCCTACAGAATCATAAAAGTAGTTTTTACCAACTACACATCTGATAGAGCTAATATCCAAATTATATAAAGAACTCAAAGACCTAGATATAATGAAGACAAATAGTCCATTTCAAAATGGGGTACAGATATAAACAGAATTCCCAAAATAAGAACATCAAATGGCTGAGAAACACTTAAAGAAATGTACAACACCATTAACCATCAGGAAAATGCAAATCAAAACTACTTTGAGATTCCATCTTACACTTGTGAGAATGGCTGGGATCAACAATACAAGTGACAGCTCATAAGTAAGTGACAGACAGCTCATGCTGGTGAGGGTGTGGAGCAAGGGGACAGTCCTCCACTGGGGGGGGAGGGGCGAGTACAAATCTGTACAGCCACAATGGGCATCAGTGTGCACATTCTTCAGAATGATGGGACTCCATCCACCGTAAGATCCAGTTATACCACCCATGGGCATATACCCAAAAGATGCTTCATCCTACTACAGAGACACTTGCTCAACTATGTTCACTTTTTGCACTATTCATAACAGCCAGTTTCTGGAAACTCCCTAGCTGTCCCTTAACATTAAAATGGATAAAGAAAATGTGGTACATTCACACATTTACACACAGCCATTAAAAAAAAAAAGAAATCATGAGATTTGCATGTAAATGTTTAGTAGAAAAAAAAATCATCTCAGGTGGGTGACGTAACCCAGACTCAGAAACTGGAATATTTGCTTATATGAGGATATTGGCTGTTAAGTGAATGATATCCAAGCTACAATCCATAGAACCAGAGTATATGTACAGAGAAACAGACTAGAAGGGGGACAGACAGATCTCCCTAAGAAGGGGAAATGCAAATAGATAGTTAAGGATGGATGGGAGGGTACTGGAACAGGAGGACCAAGTGAAAAAGGGGAGCAGAGAGGAATAAGAGAGGAAATGCGGGGAGAGACAACCAAAATTAAAGGTCATTTGACGATAATATGGAAACCCAATACAGTAGAAGCTTCCTAAAAAATACACATATATGAAGGCGACGTAAATGAAGTTGGGAGAACTAATAATGGGGGAGATAGATCCCTAACTGTCTTGTCATCAAATCGAAGCTTTCAGTATCAGGATTGGGTTGCATCTAATTAAGTTATTTATAGCATGTTCTCCACATGCATACACATGTACATATAGTGCAAGTGTTGCGGGCTTTCTTCACACAACTTTCTAGACTATGAAGGATGAGGCACACAGACATGACAAAGAGCCATGTGAGAGGATGTATGAAGCCACAAAAATTTTGGTTGACATGTGGAGACATGAAAGGGGACTGCTGACAAAGAGGATGTTTGTACTGAATTTTATAAAGCTTAGGTGGGCTCTGGTTAGCTTGTCTGCATGCAAATTATTCAGGAAGTAAAGGCCAATTAGGAGATAGGCTAGGAAAATGTGGTTTGGTCCATCCCTTCTTAAAATGGATGTGTGGGAGGTAGAGCAAGGAAGTGAACCCTAGGTTTCTTAAGACCTGACACGCAGGGCGAATCCCTTTACATCCTGTGGTTTTCAGGCTTGTAACCCCAGACTGCTTCCGGAGTGCTGGAACGAGAGTCATGCTCCACCACACCTGACATATGACATGATTTTAACAAACAGAAAGTAAAACGAGAATTGACAAACAACTGCCAGGAGCTGAATCTGTCCTCCCACCTGTTTCTGCTTTGTTATCAAGCTCAGGATTGTTTTTATAGCCTTCAATGGTGGGATAAAAACCAAGATAATACCAGAATTTTGTGATAGAGAAGAATGATACGAAATTCCAATTTCCACATCATGAATAAAGTTTTATTGGATTGCAGCCATGCTCCTGCATTTACATTTTGATTTAGGCTGTTCTCAGACAACAAGCTCAGAGCTGACTGGTTGCCACAGAGACCATCTGGGATGCAAAGCCTGAAATGTTTACTATCTGTTTTCAGAGTCTCTCCTGTTTGGCCTTCCAGCACACTGTGATTACTCTGGTTAACAAGAGAGCACATGTCAAAAGCAATGCTCTGTCACAGCTAAATACAATATGCCTGTCACTCTGGTAATGGCGGGTAGAAACCCTGTTTCACTGGTTTTCAAATCTATTGCATAGGTGTTATTTTAAAAGCCCACTGTGTCTTGGGATATCATAACCAAGTTTTTAAGACACCTAATTGCAATCTGACCAAAACAAAATAATACCTGAAAACCACACACACATGCTGTATACAATAAAACAAAATCCAAAGCAGAAATTGAGTTTTTCTATATATAAAAAGAATTACTGAGAAAAAATCTAATACTTTAAATTAACGCCCCAGCCCTCAGTTGCCATTTCCTCCTGTATTCCCTGGTACTGGGTAGACTTGGACTACACACTTCTGTCTGCTTGCTGCTCTCCTCTCATCCTGCCGCTGTGATGGAGCACGTCGACAAAACCCAACTCAGGGTTTTATTTCAGCTTACACTTGCAGGTCACCGTCCCTCCCTGAGTCAGGGCAGGAGCTTGAAGCAGACACACTTTAATTAGGGTCACTATTGCTGTGATGAAACACCATGACCAAAAGCAAGCTGGGGAGGAAAGGGTTTATTTAACTTACGGTTCCATCTCCTTAGTCTATCCCAGAAGGAAGTCAGGACAGGAACTAAACAGGGCAGGAACCTGGAGGCAGGAGCTGATGCAGAGGCCATGGAGGGGTGGTGCTTACTGACTTGCTCAGCCCGCTTTCTTACAGAACCCAGGACCACCAGCCCAGCGGTGGCACCACCACAATGGGCTGGGCCTTCCCCCATCAATCACTAATTAAGAAAATGCCCTACAGCTTGATCTTATGGAGGCATTTTTTTTAATTGAGGCTACCTCTTCTAAGATGGCTTCAACTTGTGTCAGGTTGACATAAAACTATCAAGCCCAAGAGGGAATGGAGGAATGGTGCCTTTCGGCTCCTTTCTTCAGGCTCATGCCTGGCTAGCTTTCTAAACAGTCCGATACTACTTGCCCAGGGATGGTACCACCCAGTGTGCTGGCCCCTGCACATCAATTCACAATGAAGATAATCTCCAGTCATGCCCAAAGACCCATGTGAACAACAATATTTTTCCTTGGTAGAGGATTACCTTTCAGATGTCTCTATCCTGTGCCAAATTGATAATTAAAAGTTACTAGGACATTTTTTTTAACAAAACATACATTTTATGTGTAAGTGTATATCCCAGTTTGGGTCTCTGTGGCCATGATAAAACACCATGACCAAATACAACCTGGGGGAAGGTTTATTTGACTTCCACACCCCAACCATGGTCTATTAGTAAAGGAAGCCACAGCAGAAACTTAAGGCAGGAACTAAAGCAGAGACCATGAAAGAAAGCTGCTTATGGGCTCACTTCCCATGGCTTGCTCAACTTGTTTTCTTATACAATCTAGAGCAACATGTGCAGGGTGGCACTGCCCACAAATGGCTGGGTCCTCCCATATCAATCATCCATCAAGAAAATGATGATCAAATAAATTAAAGGTGACAGCTGTTCAACCTGGTTTTACAAACCTCCAAGACTTGAAAAAACTTAGAGCTAGGGTAAAATAATGCATGGTGTTAGCCCATGCCTTTACCTCCAGCAGAGACAGGAGGATCACTATAGAGTTAGTTGTCTTATAAATTCTAGAGTTACAAGAAACAGGGTGGTGATGGCGCACACCCTTAGTCCCATCATTAGGGAAGAATAGGCCCTTAATGCTAACACACTAGAGACAGAAACAGGCAGATCTCAGAGCTCAAGGTCAGCCTGATACAAAACAAGCTCTAAGCAGAGAAAAACTTCCATCCAGGGGTGGAGGAGCATATCTTTAATCCCATCAGTTGGGAACCACATGTCTTTGATCCCAAAACTTAGAATGCAGACACAGGCACATAGGATTTGGAAAGATTTAAGTTTAAAAGCTACTTACAAAAGGCAGGCTGCAATTCAAACAAATTGTCCTTTGAGATCTCAAAATATGTACACTAAAGGTTTGTTTAGCTCCAAAATATCAAAATAATTTCTTCTTTAATCCGGATTGAAAAGTAATACTTTATATATTGTCCAAAAACCAAATTTGCTCCAGGAAAAATATTACCTGACCTCCCCCCCCCAAAAAAAGGTAATTGTCCCAGAGTTAGAATTAGGACAGGGCTCTGTTCTTATCTTTCCAGGAGATTTAAAGCATCTATTCAAGGAATCCAAGGACAACTGGACAATGGAAACCTCAGCAGAAAACAGATCAGACACCAAAGAAGACGAGTGGCCCAGATGATCCAGCCTTGCAGACTTC
>CAJQZJ010000184.1:952765-977123 GCA_907164525.1 Lophiomys imhausi
GTATGCCCACAGGATAATCTGATGGAGGTGACTCCTCGATAGAGAGGCCATCTTCCCAGGTGATCTCCTTTGTGTCAAGTTGACAAAAACTAAGCAGCAGTGGGTGTCCTAAGTGCGCACATCTGTGTGTGTACACCTGTGAGCACATAAATCTGGAGGCTGGAGATTAATGCCAAGTGCATCCTCGATTGGTCCCCACTTTATTTTCTGAGACAAGGTTTCTAACAGAACTTACAGCCCACAAACTTGGCTAGATTCTGGGGAGCACGCTCCAGGGTCCCCCTAACTCTATCTCCCCAAGGATGGGGTAACAAGAGTGCACCACTACACCTGGTTTTTTACTTGGATGTTGGGGATATGAATTTGTGGAAAGCAAGTTAAGTCAGCCATATTCCCAGTTCCAAAACAAAAATTTATTTTAGAAAAAAAAAAAAAAGAATGTCCTTACCCTCTAGCCCCACCTACACTGTGATTATATGAAAAAATCCCACACAAAAAAATCTTATGACAAAAATCACAAAAAAAGGTGTTTTTTTTTGTTTTTGTTTTTTTGTTTTTTTGGCTTAGCTAGCTTTCTATACAGTCCAATACTACTTGTCCTGGAATGGAATCTCTCATTGAAGGTGGCTTCCTTTAATGATAGATTGTAGTTGGGATGTTGAAGCCAAGAATAATTTTATTGCAAATTTAATTTTACATCATCATTGTTTCTTGGGATTGGCTTAATGCAAAATATGATCCATCTTTATTATTCAGCAACTCTTTGTGTGTAAGTTTACAACCTCCCTTCACAACACTTTAATGGTCATTTGTGGACATGCGCAGAATGGCAAAGGTCTGAATTACCTAACACATAAAGTCCTAGCTGAGGTCAAGGAAGGCAATGCTCTGTCTCCTGTGAGCTCTCCTATGGTTAAAAACAAAAAGAGGCTGTGATGGGCCCTATAGGGGAAATATTTGAGCTAAATAAGGTTTACTCAGGCAAGATGAGTAGTGCTGTTATAGGTTCAATGTTAAGGGACTAACATAAATTAACATAAAATCATCTTTACACCTAAGTGATTATAAAGAAAGGTCATGAATTGATGGCTAACCAAATATACTGTGATTAGAGGCTCCTGGGAACCACAGAAGCAATGGCACAGTGCAGGAAGCCTCCCAAATCCCCAAATGGTTCTATATCCACAAATTCAATTCCATATGGAAAGTGTTTTGACACAAAATTTAGGTCTGTATGAGACACACACCATCTTCTGATGCTGTCTTCATTCCACATGAGATCGGGCGCATTCGTGGTAGTATGACCTTCCTCTGCTTTCATTCCCAAAATATTAATAAAACATTTATTTGCATAGCATAAAACTGTGATAGTTATTCTAAGTAATCCAGAGAAGATTTAAGGATTAAGACCACAGGAGGATAAACATGGGTTATATGAAATATGATACCATTTTAAAGAAGGAACTTGGGCCTTCACAGATTTGAGTATATGCAGAAGGGAGGTGTTCAGTGTCCTAGAGTCAGTCCTTCAAGGAGATGACTGTATGCACCACTTCTGTTTTCTGTGACTGCAGGACCTAAATACAGCACAGATTGAGAAGTCCCTGTGCCACTGTAGGGTTTACTCTAGATTCCAGCATCTGTCATCAGTCTTCCTGGTGGCTCTGATATCTTCAACTGTGGGACAGACTCAGTGCTCATTCACAGACCCCATGTGTTACTGTAGTCTCAGGAAACAGGTACTGCTTTCCCACAGTCTTTGGAGACTTTGGGGACAGCCACTGGCCCCAAACTGAGTGTGTCAGTTACCTACACACTCAGTTAAAGGGGATGTGTCTGTCTGCATATCATTGATTGTTTTAAGGTAAATAAAAGCCAAAGGTGGGTCCTATCCATTATTTATAAGTTTTATTGTTTTTCCAAATGAATTAAATAAAGAAATATGAGAGCTGGAGAGATGACTCAGCAGTTAAAAGTGGGTACTGCTTCTATAGAGGACTTGAGTTTTGTTCCTAGTCCATATCAGGGAGCTCACAACTGCCTGTAACTCCAACTCCAAAACTTCAGGCATGTCTGACCTCCATGGTTGCCACCACTTACATGTACACACACACACACACACACACACACACACACACACACACACACACATACACACACACACACTTTTAAAATAAAAATCTTAAAACATAAAGGAGTAGAAACACAAAACATTCTGCAACATAATGAAGCCAAAGAAAAACCACAAACTCTATCACACTAAGATTAGAAGAAGGCTGGTATAGCTCAACAACGGAGTGCACCTTGGTTCCATCTTCATCACAGGAAAGGGTGGGAGTGACTCTGCATCTTTATCAGGTGGCCCACACCTGTAATCCCAGCATTCAAGAAACTAAAGAGGCCGGGATGATATGATAATGCCCCATTTCAAGCAATAACAGTAACAGAATACAAAGAGAAAACAATGGAGTAAAATACTCTAGCGTCCAGTTCTATCCGAGTACCCTCTGAAAATATGATGACGTTTTTCTTACACAAAGACACTCAAAGGACACAAACACTTCAATGGAACTAATTCTTAGTTCTTCAGAATGCTATTTATCCTTTGATTGATTGATTGCCATGCTGGAGTGAGCTACCCCATCCAGGGCCTCACTCATGCCAGGCACGTGCTATACCACTAAGCCATGCCTGTAGAATCCACATGTTGTCATGAATAACTTGTCCCGGTTTTCCTCACAATCAGCATGATTGTGTGCATGTATGTGCACGCGTGTGTGCATGTGTGTGTATGTGTGTGTGTGTTTGTGCATTCTGTCTTTCCCTTTAGAAGACTATGATAAGATCACAGCTCATCTCCTTCTTATATACAGCGGGATACAAGAAAATTAAAGTAGAAAACAAAACAAAAACAGGAAATTACAAGAGGCAGTTCTGATAAGCAAGCAGCAGTAGCAGCCACCAGAGGTGTGAGAGGGCCCACAACAGAAGAGGTGCCTATCTTTGATCGTCAAATACAAATTGAGAATGAGATTCAGAGATGTGGCAAGTGTTAAAAAATGAAGAGACACAGTGTGAAGATTAAAAGACCATCACACAAATTACAAAACCTCCTGAATGCCAGTCCAAATCAATAATAAAGTGAGAGGCTCCTGGGTCCCCCACTGGCTTCTTAAACCAGACTGTTCATCTCGCACAAGAGCAGAATGCAGGGTCTGGGGCAGGTGTGTAGGCTCAAGTTCATGCTGGAGGGAGACTTATACCTCATTGTCACATCAAATACCCTGGTTGTCCCAAAGGCGGGAAGTGATTTAATTGTCCAGAGCTTTGAGTAAGGGCCACAGCCAAGGACTACAGTGAGTGAAGGTATTGTTTTTCAGGTGCCCCTCAAATCCTCATTTCCCAAGCATGCTTCAGGAACAACAGGCTTAAGAGATACTCTGCAAAAGCTAGTCATGATGCCAGACTCCAGCTGGGCCCACCCTGTCCCCTCCTGGAGACCCAGAAACACACCTGGATCCCAAGACAGGGTACAGAACAAGACTTAGTTCACCTCTGACTAAATCTCACCAACCAACCAATGGCTCCTACAGCTGCTGGACTCACTGAGCACAACTCTGAAAACCCTGTATTATATACCCACAAGTCTGTAGGTAGCCATTGCACACAGGCTGCTGGGGGACTTACAGACTTTTTGAAAGAAACCGAGGGGGCTGGTGGCAAGCCCAGTGTAGAAACCCTGGCAGCTGTGCCTGGAGTAACAGTTGACAGTGAATGTGAAGTGGTGGGTAAGATCAAACCATTCTTATTCCCTCAACTCCTCATTTAGCAGCAAAGCTGTCAGCTGGCAAAGGGTAAATCTTGGTTTAGCCTCCCTCACGTGCAGATTCCTTTGTGCCCTTCCTACAGAAAGAATTTAAAGCAGAGCCCAGAAGCATCCACTCCAGAATCTTCTGCCAGGACTCTCAGCACAAGGAATGAATCTGATCCAACAGGGGAGGTGCCAGTGAATCACCATTCGCTATCCTGTTTGATGGCTCCATCCTCACCTTCTCTTGTTTATGGATGGATCTCCCATCCCTTTTATGGAGGATTCCCAGGCTGCTTATGGCAGTTCCTCTTTACAAAGCTTACATGAAGCATCCTGCCTTCTTGGCCTCTGACTGAAGTCAGCATCACCCTCTTCAGTAGCAAGGCAGAGCCTGGAGGCTCAGGGGCTGTGAGCATAATTAGAAAGAACTCAGAGATCAATGTGCTTTGGCTGCAGGGGCATCTGAAACATGTGGGGGAGGGAGAAAAAGGAGGGGGAGCAGGATCAAAGGGAGAACTGCTTCCTTTTGTCAGGACAATGAAGCAAAGGAGGTGGGTGTGAAAGGAGGATATTTTCCAAATGGCAAGAAGTCAATGTCTAAATCCAGGGAAGCAGGTGCCCCCAGGCAGGGAGTAGCCTGTGCTTCCCCACTGCTTTGGAGCCTCAGCAGGGCAGTTCTGAGGAGCAACAATTAGGCCAAACATTAATTACAGAATTAAGTATGTGTTAATCTCCAAATACTTGACAATTTGTGTTTTAAGGAGCCATAATTAACCTGCAATTAGCCGTATTCTATGCAGGTTACCACTGTGAGTGTACCTGCTGAATCCTCTCCCATAAATAGTAAATTCTACACAAAATGACTGTTGCAGAGGAAGGCTTAACTCTGAGAAAATATGTTTCAACATTCTGTAACTGTCCACCAAAGTCCACATTAGAGGAGGACAATGAACAACAAGCCATGCCTAAGAGGACCAATGAAGCTTAACCAGAGGATGGAGGCAGATGGGTCTAGTTTGATGGAAAACTTCCACAACCTTACAATTGCAAATCTCAAACCCTGGCCAAGATGAAAGGCAACTCTGTATTTTGCAGCCAATTCTAAATGAGAAATAGGCACTCTTGACAGAGTCCTGGGAGCTAAAGGGAAAAGAGAAATCTAATGAGCATGGCACCATCCCCACATGTGTCCTAAGGCACAGTCTATCAACATGTAGTCAAATGCCCTGAATATGGCAGAATTCAAAGGGATGAAGCCTCACTTTAGACTCCTTTAGAACATTAGTTCAGAAACACTCTTTTAAAACAAACATGGGGGCAGAAGGATGGCTCAAAAGAAAAATGTGTTTGTTGCCAAGACCTACAACCTGACTCTGATCTCCAGGACCCATATGGTGGAAAGGGAGAACTGGTTGCCAAAAATTGTCCTCTGATCTCCACACATACATCCATCATCATCATAATCATCATCATTCTTTTGCTTTCTCTCTCTTTCTCCCTCTCTCTCTCTCTCTCTCTCTCTCTCTCACACACACACACACACACACTGTTTCATCCACTGTCTCACAAAAAGGTTTGTGTCTGGCTCTCATATCTCTAGTAGCATCCTTTGAAACTCCAGTAAACAAACACACTTGGGAAACCCCTGAGTAAGTAAGGCACCCCACTCTCTCTCCTCACTGGCTTCCAAAAGCATCAGTGGTGGCTCCAGAGGCTGTCACTTCTCACTGAGGAGCTCATATATTCTAACCACATTTTTACGTTTGCTTTCACACTGCATGGTCGTTGTTCTTAGGCCACAATCACCAGCTGAGCCTTGTAAGTTAGTGGGGGGGTGGGGGGAATGCTAATAGCCAATCTTCCTTAACAAACTGTGTGCTCTTAGCACTACCCATTTTGATATTAGATAGAAAATCCTTTTGAACGGTTCATTTATTCTTCTAAACCCATATTTACTGTGGGCTGGGGATGTAGCTCAATGGGAGAGTTCATGGCTAGCATGAACCAGATTCTGGGTACATGCCGCAGCATCACAAACCAAGCATAGAATAACAACTATCCCTATTTACAAGTGTCAAAACTATCCAAGAAACTGTCATATGAATATATCTTTAATACCATTTCACAAATATATAAAGTGTATGCTACTTTTTCTGATCTGGGGAAACATTGCAGTCCCTGTTAGAAAGTAGAAGTGTGTTTAGGGAGAGTTGACTCCTGTCGCCTTGACCGAAGCTCTCAAGGGCACTGTCTCCTTTAAATACTCATCAGCTTTCAGGCCCAGAAATAACAGTTATGTACCCTGAGAATACATCATTTGGATATCGGCTCTCTTGCACTGGGCTCCCCCCACCCAAAGCATCATATGCCTGCATAATACTACAGCTTCTTCAATATATTGAAATTATAACTATTAATCATCACAAATCAGGCTCAGATCTTCAGTCCAGCGGAGGACTCTATAGAGAAAACTATATGGAATATTTCATCCTAAGCAGATGATCCTACACCCATTCTCCCATATACACACCATGATTCATACTTGTAAAAGCATCAAGAGAAAACCACCATCTCTCCTATGTGTGCTGGTCTGCAGCCCATGGAAGCCCCAGCTCTGACTATACCAGATGGCCATTGTCCTGTCTCTCATCTATGTGACCACCTGCACTGTGGATGACACCGTAGATGAGGAAGTAGGATCGATGTTATGCTGGGTGATGGTTTTCCTTTGTTTCATCTCTGTTAATACAGCTGTCTGTTTCCTTGCAAGAGGACAAGATAATCTAAGTCTCAATGGTGGTTTTGGGGCTGATGGCTCCTTGTTTAGTTGTGTTTCCTGCTGAGATCTCCTGTATCATCCTGGATGTGCTATTGAATAAATAGTGTATGCTGATATTAGGGCATTAGCTTTGGATGTTTGCTGCCCCTCAGCAGAAAAGGAGAAACTATGAGGGAATGCTAACCCCACATGCCTCTGAGATGCCAAATGTTAGTGCATTAAAGAATTGTTTAAAATCCTTTTAGCTCAAAGTATGACAAGATTCTTAAAGAAGTAGTCAGTGCTATGCACTGACCACATCACCAACATCACCAGAGTGAGACACTAATTTCCAAAATGCTAGTATCAGAAGGTTTGGGAAGGGATCAGGTCATGAGGATGGTGTCCCCATGATGGAATTAGTGTCCTTAGGCAGAAGAGGCATCTGACATTGGATTTCCCACACTTCCAAAAAGTGAGAAGTCAGTATCTGTGTTCAAGCTGCCCAGTCGATGGTATTGTGTTACTATGGCTCAGTAGACTAAGACAGCAGCAAAGCAGAGGCCTGTGTAAACCCCAAAGTCATGAGAAGCATGTTCTGATCTTAGTTGGCAAATCATGCTCTATTCAATGTTTTTGGAGAAGGAGAATAGAGGGCTTCAGAGATTGGATGTTATCCACAACTGGGAAGGCAAGGTTTTTAGCAGTGGTTAGCTGCTCCAGAAAATAAGAATGCATTGACAGTGGGAATAAACTCATCCCCACTCGCCCCCAGTTCATACACACAATCTATTCTGTTTCCTCTTCCCTATCCCTTGGAGGCCTGCTCTTTTCTGAAGGGAAACGGAAGAGGAATGGATCTGGGGGAGAGAAAGGGAAGTAGGCTGGAAGGAGTGGAGGAAGAGGAAACTGTGGTAAGGATAGAATATATGAGAAAAGAATAAACAGGAAAAAAAGTGAGAAAGAAAATACAGCAATAGCCTGATAAACTTAACCATCCTATTACAATGTGGTTGAGTAATTCTGTTGATAAGCCTGCTATCCTAAGATCGCTCTTAAACTAAGTCAGTCATTAAATGTGCATGGCCCTTTAAAAGGTATTAAAAAGGCAAAGCAGAAATTCTAATATTGATTGTAGTCAACATCACAACATACCATGTTGAAATGTCTTAGGGAAAAATCACTCTGAGATTCAGGATAGGAGAGCTCAGGCCAAAGAGAAGGAAATGAGGGTAAAGATGGGCAGGCCATGCATTGACCTGGTGCAGGGTCCCATTGGCCTGAGCTGGGGTTGAGTCTACTGTCTGTTCCACAAGGAGGAGGAACATGTCCGAGAAGGCGTTTGTGTTCTGAAAAGGTCCCACAATCAAACCTTAATACACAGAGACATCAGCCACCCAAAATGGGAACACCATGAACCCTTGGCCAGACAACGCACTTCTTTGCTTACTATTTAAACCCAGAGAGGCGGAAACTTTGCCCCAAAGGCCACATATTTTAAATTATATTGCTGAATGGTCACTAGTATATTATGTTAATATATTCATTAATTAGGATATGTTCCTTGTTCAGGAAAAAAACTAATTTTTTATGAGTTAATAATAGTAAATTCAAATGGAGAAAATTTACAATATGATAACGTGAAAAAGAAAAAATCATTTGTTATCTCATTAGTAAGAGAGATGCCACATTTTGTGCATTTGTTTTATAACATATTTAGGCTTTATTAGATAATTTTAATATAAAAATAGAATTAAATATATTGCTTCATACCTGTCTTATTAACTGGCCTACAGTTAATAAGTTTAAATATATCACTAAATAATCTTCTATAACACTTTTTTATTTTGTGTGCAGGAATGCTTTGTCTGAATGCTTGTATGTGCACCACAAGAGTGCCCGGCACTCAGGAGGTTAGGAGGGTGCGTCAGACTGGACCTGGAGAAAAGGGTAGATGATTGTGGGCACCATGTGGGTGCTGGAACCAGGACTGAGTCTTCTGCTACAGCAGTTCTTCACTGCTGAGCTCTCTCTAGACTATAACATAAGTTACTGCTTTCTTCTTGAAAAAATGTAAGCCAGGATAAACAAACTTGAATTATGTTTTCGTTTCACTCACATAACCATAAGACACACTTTATAGTATAGCTTGGATCACACTTACTATGGCATTAAAAATTTCCTACATATTCTCTGAAGATACTAATATAAAAGCAACTTATAATGACAGAAATAAGATGCTGTAAACATCAAATGAGAAGAAGGTGCATACCTGGTAAAAGTTGGGCCAGAATGTGCTGATGGCCAGCTCTGCCCTGTGCCACGTGCGGGTCGGGTCTCCAGATATATTCCAGATGGGATTTCCCAAAGGCCCATTATTCACCTTCACGTAGACATTGAGCAAGCCAGGAGCAGCGTTACTCTTGCTGGATACAAAGTAGTGAAAATCAATGCAGTGGGTGTCATTCTCCTTCAGCTGAGGCAAGAGCAGGTGAGCTCTGTGGCCCTCCGGTTTCCCAGAAGCGTTCACCAGCATGAAGGAGCCTGGAAAAACAAAATCAGAGTCACAACCCAAACTTGTTTTGTTTGTTTGTTTGCGTGTTTGTTTTTGTGCCCTCTGAAAAGCTACTACCATTTACATGAATTGGCAATGCAATCACACATATTTAACTTAGGCTTAAAAGTAGTTTCCTTGATCTTTTAGAGAGGGTGCATCTTTCTATGCCACACAGGCTGGCCTTAAACTTATGAACCTCCTGCCTCAGTCTCCTGGGTACTGGGATTATGAGTAAATGCCCCCATATCTTGCATGCTTAAAACTCCAGTTTCTTTCACACCGTTTTGGTTTGTTAACTTCAACCTCTACCAACCCCTAACATGTTAATAGGGTCAATGAAGAGAAATGCCCTAGCCATTCATACAATAAGCCTGCTAGATAGTAAACATGTAATAGAACATTGACAGACCTGCTTGGGTCAATCTGGTAGCCATTGGCTACCTGTAGTTATTTATATTCAAGTCAATCAGAACCTCACACTATTTAAATCATTCGGCTTCTCAGCCACACCAGCCCCATTTCAAGTGTCCTATGGCCCATTCTCTTCTTGCTCATTCAAAAGGGGGTAATGACTATGGAGGAAGGCATAGGCAAACCCCACTTTACATCTCTAAGTTGGCAGGAAGAAAAGTCTCCATTTGAAGAGAAAGTTTTGTGGCTCTTCACAACAGAGGCAGTGAGCAACAGCTCTAGAGAGAGGGAAGGGAGTCTGGATTCTGTACCAGGCAGGCCAGTGTGTTCACTAGAAGGGACCCTGGTTTTGGTTATTTATCTGGCTACAAAGATGTACAGGTTTGGGGTGATCTGTCTCAACCCTGTGTTTCAACACATAGCCTTGTAGAAGTAGCAGCAACTGTTCAAGTATCGTGCATAATGTTGGTGAAACATCTGCATGCACAGCCATCCTCTTCGCCTGGGCCTCACCCTCAAGACACACTCACATTTCCACTCACAGTCATGGGCAAACTGTTCTTATTCTGCACAGTCTAGTAACAGTTCAGTCCACTGACATGAACACCCAAAACTTTTTAAAGGGGACGTTTTGGTCTGAGCATCCAAGGAAGCCCTATCTTCTCTCTCATCTCCTATAACTAATGGTGAATGTAATTGAAGGCACTCAGGACAAATCTTGCCACAAAGTCCAACATACCCGGATGACCTACCTCTTGTGGCTTTGTTTCTCCCACCCCCCTAAGCACATGGCTCCGCAGAACATCCCCAGTTGTCTGGCATTCATCCTTGTCTGCTGCTCTTCCTCCTCCCAGTCTTACCCTAATTCACCTAAATGGTAACTTGTAAGTCTTCTGTTGTTACTAGAGAAATACTAATGTTGAGATATTACCACCCAGTTGGTTTTAACCTTACATTGTGGGGGAAGGGCATCTTATCTTCATTTGTAGAGTGTAGTCATCAGGACTTAACTGGATGTTCAAGAATGAAAGGTGATTGTCACATGTACACATGTGTTCCCTGAGAGCAATGCATCCCAGACACCCGGTGAGTTTACAGAAGTTGGGGGAGCATTTGTGTTCAGCAAACTCTAGCAGCCTAAAGCCTGCGGTAAGTCATGGTTGTGTGTAGAGGGATCCCAGGAAGAGACACCTGCTAATTGTTTGAATGTATCACCTATCCGCTATGAAAGGGCACTCAACTCACCAACCAACGTTTAAAGAACTAAAGTGTTCAATTCTAGATTATTATATGTTTTAAAAAGTAACCCTATATACTGAATGTTTAAATTCCACATTCACTTCAATGTTTTGAATGACAGGAGATGTGTTTTCAAATGGTAATTGGGTCTCCCTCTGTAGTTCCTTTAATTCACTTCCCCACAAAAGGCCATCCAATTGGGCAAAGAGTAAAGTGAATCATAATTCACTTTAACATGGAAATTCTGTTTGTGTTCTGATAACAAAACATCCTTAAGTCACAAGTGTCTAAGCAGAAGTTGTGACATGGTGGACAAATTAAATGAGCTCCACAGAAGGAAGTCAGCTTCAAGTGGAGCCACCTTTAGATGCAGGCATTTCACCAAGGAAGGAAAACACTCTTCTGAGAGTCTGCAATGCTCCCATTCTCCAGTCTTTGGGTGAATTAAATTTAGCTTAATCATATCCATGGCAAACTGCCTTGGTTAGACTGTCTCGCTGCATTGTTTGCGACAGCAGTAATAACTGAACACGGTTACGTATCCCTCTCTACCCCATCATTAACATTTGCATTGGTGTGGAGGAAACTCTGGATAGGGAAACAAAGATGAGCAAACTGAGAATCTCATTCTGCAGAAGAGAAACCGTTCAAGTACAAAAGAGGGAATGTTCTCTACGAGACAGCTTTTGCTACTCACTTGGGGGTTCGGCTGCCATGGAAGCAACCAATGCAAACCCACCTTCTAAAACCTTATTTCAGCAAAAGACACAGATCATCGGCCACTCCTTCCCACCACCTGCTGTGCCTTCCTTTTTTTTTTTTTTTTTTCCTCTACAAGCTTGCCTTCCATTTTGAGAATTTAGGAGGAAAAATCCAAAACATGTTTGAAGTTCTGCCATTGTCAAACACCCTGACTCTAGTGGGTGGGGCCATGTGGCCTGAAGAATCGTGGAGAGAACCGGTGTCGACAACCAACTGTGTCCACTACAGTAGCAGTTTTCAAGCCATCTACAATGAAGCAGTTTCTTTAAAAAATTTTTTTTCAGTGCATCTCAGTCAAACTTATGCAAAATGCCATAAACACAAGTTGTTAGAAAAATGGAATGAAGACACACAAAATATAAACGGTTTTCATTCAGTGAAAGGTTCATACAATTCCTCTCTCTGATCCTTGAAACGTTTTCTCAAAACTTTGTCTATTTCTGTGTTAGCTGGAGATCAGAATCTAAGGCATGGGCCAGCTCTGAGCTACACAGCACCCTCAGAAGGATTGGTTAAGCATTACAACAGAACAGCAATGCAATTTTGAGTCTGGGTGCCGCACACATAGTCCATTTGAGCACATGCTGAGACTCCAGGAAGCTCGGGCCCTTAGACAAAATGACAGATTATTTGTAGAGAGCCCATGCAAACCCTGCATGACTTGCAACACCTAATATAACACAATTAAGTGTTATGTGCTGCACTTTGGAAATAATGGCATGAAAAAATCTATATATTCAGTATAGATTTTTTGTACCTACAAATTCTTGACATATTTTCAAATACTTTGATTCTGCTATTCAACTGGCCTTCAGTTTGCAGTCTAAGTAAATCCATGCCGACTGCAACCCCTAGCGGGTTCACAGCTGCTAAACAGTTTAAGATCAAGCTGAAACTCCTCCTGGCTAGCGGGTCCCACAGACATTAAGGCTGGAAGCTCTTCGAGCTGTCCTTTAGAGTTCCGCCTCCTCTCTGAAGTGTCACACACCCAGAGACACCCACCTCGTGCTCCCTCAGCCAGCATTGCTGAAACAGGCAGGTGTGTCTCCCCTGAGGAGAGACCCTGAAATCTGTGGAGATGAAAAGCTTCTGGGAAAAACAAAAACTCAGTGAGCCGAGGGAACAAGTCTCAAGGGGCAGAGTCTCCAAGAGAGCACCTAGCAACACTTCCGAGGTTCGGCTGAGCACCCTGGCGGCTCTGGAAAGTGGCACACTGCACACCACATGCCCTTCTTGCCCTTCGCAAACATTCACCCTCCTTCAAACATGAAATGTTTCTTTTGCAACCATCAGGAAACAAAACATGGATATAAAATTTTTTTGACATTCTTAACAGTTATTGAAGAAAACCATTGATTAATTGCATGTTTGTATGTGTGTGCATGTGTGTGTGTATCTTATTTGCTCTACTCTGGTGAAATTATAGTGAGAGGAAAATGGATGGGGAGCAGGAAAGCATACTGGTCCAGAGAGTGCCGTCCCTGGGACTGAAGCTGACAGGCTCATCCTGAGACAGCCATTCTTCAGAGTCACAACAGTTACTATATGACACTGGGAATTGTTTTCAAGGGAATTCCATATCAATCCAGGTGCTAGCTACCGTTGCTTCTGGAAAGTTCATGAACAACGAGGTTCATGTGTTGAGGTTTTGCTTCCAGGTAGACACTGTCTGCCGGTGGTGGGAAATTTACTGGGTGGAGTCGGGAGGCAGGGCCTAAGGTCGCCGGAGTAAAGTTCTAGAAGGCAACTGTGAGACTCACGTCACTTCCCTTCTTTCCACACTTCCTGGCAGTAAGGAAAGTAGGTTTGTTCAGCTACATGTTTGGTGCACAATGTAATTCCATGTTCAGTGCTCAATGTAATTCCTTGCTCAGAGGGATGGGCCAACTCATAGACTGGAATCCCTGAAACCATGAACCTAAGCAATCCTTTTCTCTTCATAAGGTGATTATCCAAGGGATTTGTTATAGTATCAAAAAGCTGGCTGACACAGTACCACCAAATTCACAAGCAGAGTCCAACACCTCAAGTGTGAAGACACTTGCTGTAATACAATTATATGAGACACAAAATTCAAATATATTTAATTTTCAATTCAGTGATTCATAGGACAGCAGGATAGCCATCTTTGCTATGAGTCCTTAAAAACCCTGATCTGAGCACAGGACTTCGTTGACCTTCCAGTCTCTTTCAGCCACAGCAGGATTCTCCTGAGCAGCCAGGGTGTGTCTGGCATTTTGAGAAGTACAAGCAATAAACCGAACCTGTCCGTCCATCAAGAACTTGACACCTCAGCTGAAACCCATGCATTAAATGTTTCATAATCCCCGCAAAAAGAATCCACAAAATCAAAGGGGCGATAAGACAATCCCCCAAGTCTGCCAATATTTACATATATGGGAGATGAAATGGGTGCAAAAAACTGTACATTTCGGGCCATCAGCCATTTTTTAAAAGGATCTGAGAGACGGTTGTCATAAGACACAGAGCAGCATTCAGGAGGCTCATGGACGGGGGGAAGCCCTGGAAATCCCACCTAGACAAGCAACAGGATCATCTTTTATGGGAGAAGTGAGGCTTTAATGAGACTAGATTGGATTTTATGTCATTTAGACAAACTGCTTTGGTGACTTAGTTGGAAAAATATTAGGTGTGTGCTTCATAATTTATAAGAGTGGGAACAAAACCCTAGGAAAACAAACAAAACTTTAAACTATCTAATGAAGCTAATGAGTGTTTCTCAGGCATGAGCCTCAAGTACAACAACTGAGATCTGACAGGCTCTCTATTTAGAATGTTCATAAGAGACTACTTAATTTCCCATACGCCAAGGTTTTTATTGACATCTTTAGAAATGAGCTTCTTTTTGCTCTAGTTCTTGGAATGACACAAACAATCACAATATAAGTTTCCACTTATTTCCCCCAAATCAATGTTGATTCAGACTTCCTTTTCCTTCCTTCCTTCCTTCGTTCCTTTCTTCGTTCCCTCCTTCCCTTTTTGTCATGTGTAGTTCTGATAACCATCTACCAGCTAAAATATGACTCCCCTTAAGAAATAGCTATAGAATTGGCTTTTATATACAATACAGACCAAAATTAAAATTTTAACAAGTTCATTATCTTTGACATTTCTACATTAACAAACAGCTGCTAATGGTACTGAAAAGGAGATAGATAAGTAGTTCTCTAAAGCATGCCAAAGATTGTAGCCAAATCCTGATGCAAAGTTCCTATGTCCCCAAAGAGGAAGACAGGGACATTTCATTAGCCTGACTTGAGATAAAGCCAGGGATGTGCAAGCTTATCAAAGGACTGGAAGAAGAAATCATCAAATTCATCAATGTGAGCTAGGTGTGGTGTTAAATGCCTGTGATACCAACACTCAAATGGTGGAAACAGGAAGATGTAGAGTTCAAGGCCATCCTCCACTATACAGAGTTTTCAAGGCCACCTTAAGCTAGTCGAGACTCTGACTCATTCCTATTTTAACATTACTAGATGACATTAAACCAGTTTTTGTATAAAGCTAGTGATATAACATTTAATCTACAAATTATCAAAACAGTCTTGAACTTAAGGAATCTTATGAATTGATTAATAAGAAACAGAATCAGGATACTAATAAATAATTAGTAAATTATATCAAGAAACAATTGGCATTAACAGAACTATGATTATAGCAGAGATATCTGGGACAATATTTCTCTTCGCCATTATACCAAAATGTTTACCTCAAAGCTAATTCTTGGTATGATTTTTAACATGAATTCGTTTTTTAAAATGTAAGATTTCAATACCAGGTGTTTGTGAGTTGCTGCAGAGGTTGAGGAACTGAAAACAATTGCTTTCTACCTCGCAGCCGCAGGCACCACAGCAGTCAAGTGCTTTGCCTGTTGGAGCAAACAACACTTACCAGGCCGGTGACTGGGAAAGTCCTTCCCAGGTTGAGTCTGTAAACTCAGAAATGGCTAAGGCAAACAAAGTATTCATCATGGTGTCAGGGAAATACAGTGAGGAGGTGTGAGGACACATCCCTCAACCACTCATTCAGTGATCTAGTACTAAGTAGAAATGTACAATTTGGCCTTGTTCCTTTTGTGTGTGTGTTTGTTTTGAAATCTAAATATGTCTGTACTCAGTAGGGGAAGATGAGAAATCATCTTAAGAGCAAGGACAGCCTTAAGAAGTGGTTCTCTATAGCTAAAATCCTACTATAAGTGAATAGATGCCATATGTGTCCTTCTGAGTCTGGGTTAGTTCACTCAGGATGAGCTTTTCTAGTTCCAACCATTTGGCTGCAAATTGCATAATTTCATTGTTCCTGATAGCTGAATAATATTAGGATTTTAGCTATATAGTAGAAGGTATCGATACTACAACTAACACACCAAAGGGAACTTGGACATAGACTTCTTATTTTTAATTTTTATTATTTTTTATATATTAGTTAAATTTTTTTCTATTTTTTAGTCTTTTTTATCTATTGTGTGCTTATTGGTTTGTTTGTTTAGTAGTTCTCTCTCCCGGGCAATGAGACACTTCTCACTGATGGTACTGCTTTGTAGATCCCCAATGAATGAAGAGGCTCTTGGCCCTCATACGACCTCTCAAATGAGATGAGGGACTGTTATATAAGGACACCCCACCCCAGAGAAATGGGATGGAAGGGTTAGGAGGTAAAGAAAAAAAATGAAATGTGATGTTTCAGCCTTTTACTACTAATTGCCATAAACTGTTTAGGATAATTAAGAAATACAAACTAAGCCGGGCGGTGGTGGCGCACGCCTTTAATCCCAGCACTTGGGAGGCAGAGGCAGGTGGATCTTTGTGAGTTCGAGGCCAGCCTGGTCTACAAAGTGAGTCCAGGACAGCCAAGGATACACAGAGAAACCCTGTCTCGAAAAACCAAAAAAAAAAAAAGAAATACAAACTAATGGTTATGCAATTGGTCATTCAATTAGGTACTATGACAGCCTATTATAGTTACTTTCTAAGCTAATCAGAAATAACCCGGCAAGAGACAAGCAACATCTGCTTACCCTAATATAAGAGATAGATAGGGCCTCTTCAAAAACCTCAAGAGATCTGCAGAATATGGCATTCAAAGATGTTTTCATAACTTTAGATTTTTTTATATCAAGACATATCAACTCCTGACAGCACCCCCTATTCTCCTCCAAGTAGAAGATGAGCATCGAAGAATCTCCAGTGGGAGATGATTGAATTAGTCGCAAGCCTATCTCTTGGTAGGAAAAGCCCCTTGCCTCAACTGTAGACAGAATGCTGTCCAAAAAGGACAAAACCTGGAAGCAGGTAAGTCGACAGCCTAGCTCTGCCAAGACAGGGTAGGTAAGTCCTTCATAACCCCTGCTCTACAATCAATGTCAGAGAAACGGGGCCAAACGACTGAAGAGCGATGCTGTAATGTATGGAGAGAAAATGGGAACTGTCCAGGCAGCCACAGGTATGTCATTTCTTAGTTTTGGAAGCTGCAGGCCCTGTACTTTCTATAAAATCAGATATATTTATCCCTCTCAGGTCTCTGAGGTGGTTGAAGAACAGATAGCTAGAGTCTCATAATTTAATTGTGAGTTGTTTAGGAGTCAAGAGAGTGTTATAGATCTAAGAAGATACTTTTAAAATTGTTTTGCAAATTAGTATGAATGCTGAGTCAGATATAGACCTTTAAACTCATGGAGATGTTTAGATAGTAGAATGTTAAAGTCAAGTACCAAATACATATGGACTGGTCATTGGTAATGTACGTTAAGCCATATAACCCTCATAACTGTGGCCTAATTACCTCTGTTGTACTGTATTGTATTTGTTATTATAAGAGAAAGAGCCATTTGTTGGACTGAATGGGGAAACTGTAGGGGTAAATAAGATATACCTTAAACTTAAAAGAAAAAAAAAGGGAAGAGGATGGGGGGTTGAGGGTGGGAGGGTGGGACTGGAGGGGGAATAGGGAGGGGACTGCGATTGAGATGTAACTTGAAGAAATAAAAAATAAAGGAAAAAAAAAAGAAAAAAATTAACATAAGAGACGTGACACATAAACCCAAAGGGAAGTAGGCAGTGCAGGAAGATCTTGATGACATGTAGAATCCCTGGTCCCTCATGAGTGGAAAGAAGAACCCGCCATCCACCTGAGGCTAGAGAGGTCACAGATCTTAGAGGAGACCCTACTGCTGCCCCACTTCCCTAGACAGGAATTCCTGACTGTGTTCTAAATATCTATTCTTATAACCACAGATAATGTAGTCCTCTCCATTCAACAAAGAAGCTTCATTTTTGCAATAGACAGAGGCCATTACAAAAATCCACAACTGATCAAAAAACAGAGAACAGTGCTGGGTGCTCAGCTCCAATGGATACATCTACAGCACAAACCCTACACCCAAGGCTCAGGGAACATTGTGGAAGAGGGGCCAGAAAGGTTGTAAGAACCAGAGGACCAGGAAATTTGCTGGGAGAACATCTCCTAGTAACGACAGGGAGGCCACACCATGATACCTCAACAGTATGATCGAGCTAACAAGCCCTGAGCGAGGACAACACCAGTAAGCATGTGGACATAGAAGGGGGAATTCTCATGGGACCCCTCCCACAGACAAAGAACAACAGCAGCAACTAAGGAATGTTGAGACCGGGAGAAATAGTCTTTCCCAGGGAAGAGACACCAACCAGGTGGTCAGCTCTGAAACTGTATAGATACAAGTTAACACTAAATGGACTGAGCAGGGTGTGTGTGTGTGTGTGTGTGTGTGTGTATGTGTGTAACAATAACAGAAAAAAAAAGCCATGATTTCTAGAGGAAGTGAGAGGAGTACATGGAAGGGATTGGAGGGAGGAAAGGGGAGGGGAAATTTTATGTAAATTTTAACTTAAATAAATATATATGTGTATATATATATATATATATAAAGAAGTGGTTCTCAACCTATGGATCTCGAACACTTTTACAGGGACGCATGTCAGATATTTACATTACAGTTCATAAGAGTAGCAAAATAACAGTTATGAAGTAGCTGTAATAATTTGAAATAACTTCATAAAAATGAAATGTACAATTGGGGGTCACCACAACATGAGGGATTGTATTAAAGGATCCCAACCTCTGTAGCAACTAAACAAATTTTATGATTGGGAGTCACCACAACATGAGGATCCCAGTATTAGGAAGGTTAACAATCACGTCCTAAAGAGAAACACATGTACCATTTCATCTCTTTCTTTTATTTTCTTTTCTCTTTTTCTTTCTTGTTCTTTCTTCTCTCTCTCTCTCTCTCTCTCTCTCTCTTTTTGTTTTGTTCTTTTGCTTGTTTTGTTTGTTTTTCAAGACAGGGTTTCTCTGTGTAACAGCCCTGGCTGTCCTGGACTCACTTTGTAGACCAGGCTGGCCTTGACCTCACAGAGATCCACCTGCCTCTGTCTCCCAAGTGCTGGGATTAAAGGCATGTGCCACCACGCCCGGCACATGTGCCATTTCTTTTGGCTATAAACCTACTGAAACTGAAGAATTTCCCCATGAATCTCTTTTGAGGAGAAGAAAGACGCCAAAGCCTTGTGCCAGCCAGAGAATAAATTTGTTTCTGGGGAAGAGGTTCCAAACAGTTCTCACAATTTACCAGACCACTTGCAGGAAAGATGGGGCCAGGATAACTAGAAGTCAGAGATGGTAGGATGACAATGCACCCAGACCAGGACTTCTTAGTTATACATACTCATTCCTCTCTATTTAAACCTAAAGTCAGGGCTGGAGACATGGCCTGTGGTTAAGGACGCCAAGACTCTTCCGGAGGAGCAGTTTGGTTGTCAGCAGAGAAATCAGCTGGCTCACAACCACCTGTAACTGCAACTCCAGGGGCTCTCCCTGGCCTCCCTTGGTACCCACACACATGTGTGTACTATACATAAACACACACGTGTGTGTGCATTAATACACAAAGACACACAAGCATTCACATAAAATATAAAAAAATACTTTAAAAATATATTAAAAAATCTAAACCTCACATCAAAGATGGCTTGGAGTTGGAGGCAGGGTGGGAGAGACCTCTTTATTTGTTCGTTTTCCCAATGTAGCCACATTGAATAAATCTCCTTTTTCTTCTTTTCACTATTAGTTGTTTCTTTAATTAGCTAGCCTATGGAGGACAGGTGGCCAAGCCTAACATGATAGGGCTGCCAGGCTCAGGATCTGACCATAACAAGGCGGTAACAGATGGGCCAACTAAACACCTATTTCAAGGTCCTTTCTCACTCATGGACTTACAGGTGTCACTGAAGATGCAATTATATAGGTTCCAATCCTCCAGCTGTATTCAGCTTAGCAAGGTTGGCAATACAAATTAGGCATACTATATTTAGATATCTCTTCAATATTTAAACATCAATTTTAAATTTAAATAATCATTCTAGATGTAACTTATGAGAAAGTCTCCTACTGAGATTTAAATATTGAAGTGCTCCCAAGTCTGTTGAATTTTAAGTGTATATGTTTTATTATAAGAACAATAGTCTATAATAACAAGTGGTGACGGTGAAAGCTGTTAATTTTATTCACAAAACTAATAATTAAGAACATCTAAATGGTAAAGAGGTAAACACAGTGTTGAGACCAGTCTGCGGTCTGCCCTAAGTTAGTCCACATTGTGTAAAACACTTGTTTTTACTGAATCTTGCCCTGGGAACTCCGTTTTCTAAGCAGCTTTTGGCTGCATTTTGGGGATGGAGGTTGGAGAACTTTGCATGTGGGAGGACACATGGATGGCACCCACCCAGTACCTCCTGTCTGACACAGACACAGGACACAGTGACTCCCTCCTGGGAGTTGGAAGACACCAAGTAGGGGAAGATCTGAGTGATAAAAATATGAGATACACACGACTACAGTCTCTAGTCATGAACATGAGGAACACACCAATAATTAAAATTACAAATGTTCATCAAGTCCTTTGAGAAAGCTACCAATATCAGCTGAATTGTGGATCAATTCTATCACTGAGGAAGTTAGAGGAAACTGGTGTGTTCTTCCTAGGGCATGAAACTGGACCTGCAAGTCACAAAATATATTTGGAAATCTAATTGGACATAAAAATTGGAATTATGAGTTTATATCTATGCACATTGCATGATTATACAGACAAATAAATATGCTATGTATACATCCATATAAACAGGGCAACAGGGCAAGAGATGAAGAAAAGGAGATGGGGAATGAATAGATTTTACAACTACTTAAACAGACTAGAGAAGGTAAAGCTGGGGCTTTAGCATTTTGGTTTCTGTTGTTTGCGTTTTTTGTGAGGTGCAAGGATAATCCACTTGGCTGTTCTGTGACAAGTGTGATAGTTTACACATGGATGGCAAAGAGATTTGGGGCAAAGTTTTGCATTTTGTGGTTCTCATGTTTTGTACCTACAGGAACTAAGGCAGACTAAATGGCCAATTCAGAACATCTAGGTTTATACCTCGGGAGCAGGTACATTTCTGTATCTCTCAGCTTGATAGGAAGCACAGTTGTTCTTATTGAAGTCACTACTTTGTTCTCTCTTAAAAATGAATTCTGTGAAATATCTACTATTTCTACTGAAGTCAAAGATTTCATTAGAAAAGGTTTCCAGAAAACCATGTATGGAGCCCACTTCCCCATCTTAGCATGTCTTACTTCATCTTCATCAGAGATTTCACATGGTGTAATATTTATCTACTTTATATTTTCCATTCTGACCCCTTTCACTTCAGTATGTCTTCACCCGGTAACAAACAGACCCACAGACAAAGCAGCAGATTCACCTGGGGAAGTTCTACTCATTGGCTCTCAGGACAGTGAAGAGCTGAAAAGTCAGGGGCAGGCAGGCTTGAGAACTGGTTTCTGTTTACATATATGTCCTTCTTTTCTTATCATATATGTGCAATATATAATATAACTTTAGAACAAACAGTTTCAAAGAAAAAATAACTTCCTGATTTTTCAAACACTTCCCGAATTGTCAAACACTTACAAACCTAGACAAAGGAGACAGCAATATATTTCTATACACATATAAACCCATATTCATGAATGTAAAGAGTTTTCTTAAAGCAGTTTCCCTTTTTTTCCCAGAGAATAATGCTTTGTCTAGTCCACTCACCCGTAAAAAGCTGTGGACCACTCTCCAAGCCAATGTGGAGACAAAGACCCAGCTGGATATTTTATTATTATTTGTTGCTGTCTTGAGACAGGGTCTGGAGACAGAGCCCAGTTAGCTTGTAACAGTGGGACATCCCGCTTGAGCCTTGTGAGTGCTTACACAGTATTTAGTTGTCAGTTGGACAATTAATTAATACCTGCTACTATCAGGCACACCCTAATAGCTACTGATGAAACACAATGTTGGCTTTTTTTTTTTTTTTTTTACTTTTGTAGAATAGAGTCCTATGAGTTAGGTCTCTGTGTTTCTGATTTTATAGTGTTTTATTTCACTAATATAAAAATTGTGTTCCAAACATGAAAACAGTAACTTCTTGTTCATTAACAATAGCAGTCCCTGGTTTGTATGCAGTGGACCTATTGCCCCAGTGAGCAGGCTACTGAAGGGGGACTGCATTCTCAACCCAGAAGTAGCTGTCTTCTAGGCCTGTCTACCCCAACCCTGGCAGATGTCATGACTTGTGTATGTTCTTTTCTCCTTGATGTTGTTGTCAGGGGAACATCTATGGGAACCAGTGGGGCTTTCTGACCATGTACAGCTCTCTCCACTGCACACTTCATGTTCATTCTTCTATTCTGTTCCTCCAATAACCCATTGAGGAGAAAATTGCTATTGCTCTACATTCAGAAGGATTTAAAAACATACTAGTCTGGGATCACACTAGAAACTAGAAGTTTTAAAAACCTGGTCTCACCAGTTCTAAGGCAAGTGTCTTTAACTATATATGCACTGAACCAAGATTAACTAGCTTTTCTCAGAGTTGGATGGCCATAGACACTGTGGAGAAAATCCAAAATAACAATGACAAAATGTCCTCAGAGCTATTGGGGTCACCTTCAGTGTTCACTTACCAGTTTAGAAAAGCAACAACAACAACACTCTACTATATTTTTAAATTACACAAACTTCTTTAATTGCAAATCAAAAATTAAAGCCCAGTATGCTTATGATGATGGTATAAAACCAGAATTATTTCTGTTATTTTCTCTCAGGTTAACAAAAGAATTGGTGTAAGATGAGGAGATTAGAATAAAATCTATTTCCCTGAAAACTTTCAAGGTACACTGAAAATCATGAAATTTCAGTAGGACATTTAATACAGCATAAACAATTAGTCAGGCTCTGGGTCTCTTCAGAAGCCTGGACCACACTCTTGATTCTTGCCTCTTTCCGAAGCAACAAAATGATACAATCACACTCATGTGGCTTTACTTTAAAAAATGTGATTTAAGGTCAAATTATTCAAAGCAGATGTCAAGTTCCCTTAGCTTACACAACCCTGGTGAAGACAAATACTATTCAGTACATACTAAAAGACCATGGTGTTGAGATTGGGGGATCATGGAGACACCCCATGCTTTGAGCACTTGGCCAGAAGCTCCAGGAGAATTGTCTTGACATTCACTATTGTACAAATTATACCTTCCTTGTTTTTAACAATGAAATATGAGGAAATGTGCAAGAAAGAAGAGCAACAACGACCTTGGGCGTTTTATCCAAGGAGACGTTCTCTTTCCTTTAATCTTTTCATGATTAACTTATACAAATGCTCTTAACTTGGGTCAAGAAATGAACACAACACCGTGCACATCTAGATAGACTAAGACATGCAGAACAACATGAAAAGCTGTGCACCGTACCATCATCTATTTTCTGTTACCATGTGGGAGAATATGGTAGGAAAACAAATGCCTGGTAATGGTGGACAGTGAAACTAGCAAACTTGGGAAGACAGGGGTCAGTATTTGGAGTTACAACTTTGGAATTTTATGTCTGAACCAATATTGGGCATCCTTGGTCTCCAAATTAACTCTTAGCCCAAGTGACTTAGGAAAGTGAGGACTCCCCATTTTACCTACTGAATCTTACCTGATTCATATATATATATATAAAATACTTCTATATCTCCGATGTTGAACATCATCAGGTATATGGCAGGCACTTAACTGTTTATTGAATTAACTAGAAGGAAGTATTATAAGCAAAAATGGCAATGGATTTATAAAGTCACTTTATGTTTCTTTCTAGCATCTTTCTTATTTATAGAAATACACTAGGAAGAACAAACCAGATATTCTGCAAACAGTTCCAAATTATGTGGCAACTTTCTGAGGAAGGCATCCAAGGCCCCACCAATCTACAGTCACACCCTCATCTGGACCACCCCTTACACCCCCTCCCCATGCCCTTTGCCAGTGCTGTGCACCAGGTGCTGTGGGCTGCACCATGGAGCCAAAGTCGTATAACTCAAGCCTGTGAAGCAGGAAGGTGATGGTGGCACTGCCATGGAGGGAGTTGAGACAGAGACCCGACACACATGGGGGGCACAGAACAAGGAGCTACCTAAGCTAGCTCAGGGAGGTGGGTGCTGGTGCTGGCTCTTCAGTCAAAGGCGTGTCTGACCTGTCTCTCAGCAAGGAGGACAGCATGCTGAACCGGGAGCATTCCTTCATTGTGCTAGCATTTTTGAGGCCACTCTAGCAGATTGCTGATACTGGCATGTGAAAGATGCCCGACCCTCTAAAAGCAACCAGCTTAATAGGGTAACCAACCTAGTGACACTAAGTAAATACAGCACCAAGCTGTAGGTGTAGTGGTCCAGGTCCATCTAAGCCTCGG
>CAJQZJ010000184.1:977133-988672 GCA_907164525.1 Lophiomys imhausi
TCTTTCAAGGGTGGCGGTGACGCCTTAACTCCAAGTGTCAGGAACATGACTCCTACCTTCACACACACAGGTCAAGTGCTCTGGACCGTGTGTTATTGTGAGAGCTTTGAACACCTCCCCCCCACCAACTTCCCCAGAACAAAACTGCCAGAAGAGGCAATTCATTGTGAGGGGCATTTAGGGAGCATTTGTAACTCTTTCTTTGAATGAAGTAGAAACACTTCTCATCATCTATGCAGGGTTGGGAGGGGGTGGGGAAGATGGTGGTGGCAAAAAACAGGAAAAAATGCTTGTGTGTGTATTTATATATGTATATGTATTTGTGTGTATAAATACAACTTTAGATTTCATAAGATCACAAATACAAATTTTACATTACATTAATTTCATAATTTAAAAAAATTCATTAGGTACTATGTTGATTGGCAGGCACGAAAATGAAGAAATGAAGAGGATGTGGTGCTATCTACTCAGAACTATTTATCAGCTACATGCAAAGGAATTAATACTGTAGAGCAAGAACAGCAGAGCAGACTGCTTGGGGGACTCTGAGCCTAAGTCTGACCATAGAACAGAAACTGCGCTGCCTGCTTTCTTACCTTCAGAGATTTCCAAGGCAGAGCACAGTCAGTACTGAGAGAGAGAGAGAGAGAGAGAGAGAGAGAGAGAGAGAGAGAGAGAGAGAGAGCAGCACTTGTGGAGGACAGCAAGGGCAAGTCCGTGCATAGCAGCTGTGGGGGGCCATGAGCATAAGCAAGCCTTGATATTATTGCAGAATGAGTGAAAAACTTATTTTCTTAATGATAACATTCACCCACCACAAAAAGGCTCATTTAAGTTCAGCAGGGCAGAAGGATGCCTGAGAAAGTTTAGATTGATTCTCACCTACAGGCAACAAATAGATCCTGGGACTAAAGGGAAACCAACGGCTGTGTGGAAAATGCAGCAACCGAAAGGAGCTTCATCTGTGGAGGGTGAAGATTCCCCAGTGTTGTTGCAGTTCTACTTGTCATTTCAAATCTGTTCTCTTTCCTGTGAAGTTCCAGTTTGGCCTGCACAGGGCCCAAAGTGTCAGCCTAAGGGAAGACTCTGGGACTCTTGAACCTGAAGGTATTCCTCATGAACAAACACACTGAACAACCCCAGATGGTCAGATACCAATTAAGTTGAGATTTGTAGACAAAAGGAAGCATTTGAGTCCTTGGACACACTTAGAGAAATCTATGATCCCAACAACAAAACCCCACAATCCCAGTTTAACAGTGGGCCCTACCTTACTCCTAAAGAATACAAGATCATTTCTTTTTCTGCAAGTTTAAAACAAAACAAAAAAAGTATTTGTAGGGAGTTAGATTAATTTGGATTTAGTAAATATATGATACAGTCTCTTAATTCTAGGGCATGAAGATCAACTTGGCTGTGAGCGATTAGTTTATCAGCATGTGGACAAACAAGGATGAAGTCAGGTGAAAAGAGGAACCAAACAGGAGACTCAATGGACTGAAAAACAAGGTTGAAGCCAGGAAAAACAGGAAAGACTTAATGGACTAAGAAAGTATTTGGCCTGGCATTGTTTTCAGTTGCTAAGTGGGCAGAGCCCAAATTAAGCTAAGACAGAGTTCCTCCTATTTAAGGACAGTGCATGGAGCCCCATCAGAGAGAGCCCTGATGCTAGAGAGCTCTGAGAGTCCTGCTGAAAAAAGTGCTGGCCATCAGTTGATGGCCAGATCTCCCTGAGGCAGAAAGAGGCTGGTGAGCAGAGAAAGCAACAAGACACCAAAAGGCCAAGGACTAAACCCTGTGGCTCAGCTTTTGCCTAGAGGGGTTTGACCTGTGCAAACAGTGGCCTGAACAAAACTGTGGCCAGCTTTAAAGGCTGAGGCAGAGCGGCAGAGAAAGAATAAGTTGGCCTACAGATGGCTAGAGTCTCCCAGAGAGAAGAAAGCATCCAGCCTTATTTAAGGTGAGACTGCAATTTACCCTGACGAATCTACATCTGAGACATTCCAGAAAAAAGGTCTACTAAGTGCATTAACGAGTCTACCACAGAGACTGTGTTCCTGATGACTGAGGACCTGCCCCAGAGACTGTATCCTTCTAAAAGATTAGGAAAATAATTATCAATAGGATTAGTGGTTAGGTTAAATAGGTTGTAGGAATTTGTAGGGTTAATAGTTAAGAAATTGTTGGTCTATGTTATAAGTGAATATTGTTAATAAATAAATAATAATAATAATTTTTAAAAGTTCGGTAACAAGTATTCATTAATTTGAGATTATATAATTTCAGATTGACTGATCAGATCCATAGCGATATTATTTTTATAGTGAAATAAGAAAAGGATTTAAGCAAAATTTTTGTGATACTATGAGGTATAATCCCATTATTAACTTTTTTCCTTTTCCAAATGAAACCAGAGGAGTATCTGAGAGGTGGCCATGGACAAAATTGAAGGGGACCACAAACTTCAGTGGAATTTACAAGAAGCATTTCTTTGGAATGTTACCACATAAAGATCATAGACTTTAGTCACTTAGCAGTACGTAAAATTTTGCCATTGCTAAGAATTGACAGAGATTCTCATGTTCCATTATCATGACTTGTCACACTAACAAACTGGAAATGACCAGCTGTACTGCTTGTCCTTGATGTTAGTGGACTGACATAAGGACACATTTATCATTCCTCACATTTTGTGTCATTTTCAAGACCTTTATTTTGGTCTAATCAGCTCTAGCACAATGTTACAGATTTTATTTGATGCACTTAGAAGCATGATTTGAAAAACAGTCTGTGGAATTCTCCAGGCTGCCAAGGATGTCCGAGGCCCAGATACAGTGAGGAGCTGTATTCTGAATGGTCATGGCTTCCCACGACTTTCCTTCTCTTACAACTGCTTATGTTATAAAGGTTTGAATGAGCAGTGTAACCGAACTTTTAAATTATTATTTAACACTTATTTATTTATAACTAAATTCACTTATAACAAACACCAACAATTTCTTAACTATTAATCCTATAAATTCCTACAACCCCTTTAACCTATCCACTAAACCTATTGATAATCATAACAACTACTTTCATAACCTTTTAGAATGATACAGTCTCTGGGGCAGGTCCTCAGTCGTCAGGAACACAGTATTTGTTGTAGATTCTTTAACACACTTAGCAGTCCTTTTTCTGGATCTCTCAGATGTAGGTTCGTCAGGGTCAGTTGGTTATTGCAGTCTCACCTTAAATAAGGCTTCATGCTTTCTTCTCTGTGGGAGACCCCAGCCGTCTGCAGGCCAACTTACTTCTTTTGAATCAGGAACTCAGCTGCTCTGCCTCAGTCCTTAAAGCCAGGCACTGTTTCCTTTAGGCCACTGTTTGGACAGATCAAACCCCTCTAGGCAAAAGCTGAGTCACAGGGTCCAGTCCTTGGCCTTTTGGTGTCTTGTTCAGGCTTTCTTTGCTCACCGGCTTCTTTCTGCTTCAGGGAGAGAGCTGGCCATCAATGGCCAGCCCTTTTTTTAGTAGGACTCTTGGAGCTCTCTAGCATCAGGGGCCTCTTCTCCTCTGGGCTCCACGCACTGTCCTCAAATAGGAGGAACTCTGTTTCAGCTTAATTTGGGCTCCGCCCACTTAGCAGCTGAAAACAATGTCAGGCCAGATACTTTGTTTCTTCAAGTCTTGAGTCTTTCCTGTTTTTCCTGACTTCAAACTTGTTTTTCAGTCTATTGAGTCTTTCCTGTTTTTGCTGACTTCAAACTTGTTTTTCAGTCTATTGAGTCTTTCCTGTTTTTGTTGACTTCATGTTGATAATGCTCTTCAGGCCCCGAATTAAGCGACAGTATCAGAAACTCCTATATATTTCCTAAATCTAATTTATCTAACTCCTACATATCCCCCTTCTAGTAAAATAAAAAATAAATCTACATAATATCTACATATACAATGTAAATAAATTGTCTATGTACAATACATAAACTTCAAATTTTTATCAATATACATTAAAGCAAGTGTTAAAAAACCTTAAACTTCTCACAATACATAGTTGTACTTACATCTTTTGACAAAAGACATTAAAGCAAACAAAACATTTTAAATTCTTATCAATAAACTTACTTTCTATTACATACAAAACATTTTTAAACTTGGCTCAATAAACAGAATCTTAAATTTCTACCAATATAACAAAATAATCTTAAGCTTTTAATAATAAAAGAGACAAAAAATAGAATGAGGGAAAAAAGAAAATCCTCAAATCCAATTCACAACAAGCAGTGTCAGGGACTTGGGAAGATATAAGCTGGAGATACAGGTTTTTTTCTAATGTTCAATGATGTATCCTTTTAAATCCATGACCTTTTAATTCCCCCTTATGTGTCTCCACATCCCTCTATCCTCCGCCTTCTCTGCCAGTCTGTATGTCCAGGTCTCCACAACCCCACCTAAACACAGGCAACCTTCAGGAGGAGAGTTGACCAAAGTCCTCGTGTTTCAGAGAGTCCAGTGGGAACTTTCCTAGTCAGACAGTATTCAATGTGTTTGCACAGTTTTTAGGCTCACTTCGACTTACCCACATAAGCTGTAGGAAAATGCTGATTGGGTATCACACTGCCACCTGCAAGACTCGCTGCGATAGCCAGAGCGCATTCAAATATTAAAGGCAAGAAAACCCTCAGTGAGTAATTGTTAGTCTAACATAGTTTTTCTCGTACTATAAATACTCAGTATGCTTCACTTTAGTCATTGTTCTGTTTACTTTATAAGCAGAAACTTGAAAGCACAAGGCACACATATTTATTTTTTTCCAGAGGAGTTAGGTAATCGTAAACCTCCAGTTTAACAACAAAGGAAACTTCCAGGGCAGGGAAGAGATGCAGATAAATCTATCATTTGCTAGTTTTACAGAACACATTTGCCAGCGGTCTATATTCCAAACTGAGAGCCTAAGAGCCAAAATCCAAAGATGAAGAAGACATGGCTGTAGGCTTCAAGAAGCCTCCACTCTCACCCACAAAGGAGCAACAGTAGGTTCAAAAGGCTCCTAAGAATGTAGCCTGGCTGTAGGATACACAAGTGGGGTAGTGTGTGAGATATGGGAGGGTAGACAGATCAGTCAGAGCCTCTTTTTCAGAAGAATCCTTCAAGGCTGCAGTTGTCATCTGTGACTGGATCAAGGGTCCAAACAGGAGGCTATGAAGGTCGGGTCAGAACGAGTCATCAAGTCCTTTGAAACAGAAGGTCAGGGAGTAGAGACAGAGAAATGGCCAGTAAAATTCAGAGTGGAAGGTTGGGGCAGAGTGCAGAGTGTATGTACCTTTGGGGAGCTCCAGAGCTTCCCAGTCTCATTTCCCTGCAAATGGTGTGGCCAATCTTTCTAAAGGCTCCATTCCACTCCCCCCCAAAGTAGAAAAAGAAAATAAATTGAGTAGAAATACTACTCAATCAAGATCCAAATGACTCCATACATTTCCTCAGATTTGAGCCCCAAGTCTACTAACCCTGCATCCCCACTTTGGCCTGGAATCCTCCCTGGAAAACACAAGGTCTCAGAACTGACTTCCTTGCTTATGTGTAACTTATGGTGAAAGGGGCGGGAGGGAGGGGGACAGCCTGGGAGACAGACTGGGATGTGACTAGAAGGGAGTTGGTTATAGATATGTCTATAATTCTCATAAGCAGGACAGATACAAGTACAGCAGGTCCCCCTTTACCCTTGAGAACATCCTAAATCCCCCAGTAAGTGCCTGAAATCACAGACATACCTACCCCTTCACATACCTATGTTAAGTTTTTGTGTATGTGTGTCTGAGAGAGAAATGTTGCTTAACTTATAAGGTAGACAACAGAAGCAATTAATACCAATAATATAATACAATACAGTAATTATAACAATATAATAAAAATCATTAAAAACATGAATGTGTTATCTCAGAAATTTTGTACTCGTGTAGCAGAATTGAGATTAGGTAACTGAAACAATGGACAAGGAGGACAACTACGGCTGATAAAAAACCTTAAATGTGTACGTGTTCAGGGAGTAAGGGGAAGAATTCTCCTTTAGCTTTGGCCTCTAAAGACCAGGGCTTGCCCCACAGGATACCACAGTGGTACCCTGGACCTTTGGTTGAGCAGGCAACCTGTTTACTCCCACCAGAATGTTGTCTGTTCTTCTGGCCAGACCAGGGAGAGAGACATCAGGAAACACACTCAGTAGAAAGGGTCAGAGGGCACTGAATCGCAGATGCTCCTAAACCTCAGAGTGCCAGCTGAAAATGCTGGTTCTAGACCACAACAGTACCAGAGTTGGTGTCATGTAACCATGCCTGCGAGGGTCAACAGAGAGCCCAAGGAAGGACAGGATGGAAGCTTGGCTTCTGTGTCTAAAAGAGACACCATGAACCCAGTACGTTGGCGCATGTCTGAAATCCCAGCACTTAGAGGCTGTGATAGGAAGATTCTGAGTCTAATAAGCCGAGTATGAGGTACAAGAGTCAGACCTGAGAGAAAGGGAGTGAGGGACAGAAAGAAGAGCTTCGTAAATCCCCCTGGAGGGCTATCAAAGGAAGTAAAGCAGAAATGGATGGTCAGGAGGATCCTGAGAGATGTTTAACATGGATTCTGTACAATGTGAACACTAACACACTATATAAACCAATGCATAATATGAACACACATCACTAAAATATAAATTGAATTGCTTCAGCTTTGCATGGGACTCATATAGTTTATCCCAAAAAAATAAATGAAAAGGAAAATTAGTAGAGAGCAGAGAGAAAAAGGGAGAGCATGCACATCTCATGTGTATATTTCAAATTTTATGTTTCCTGGTCTTTGAAGCAATATTTTAGAATTCACTGACTGCCATTAACCTTCCTTCCATATAAGGAGGCAGGCTATTTTAAACAGCCATGTGGCTAGACCAGCAGACAAATCCATCCAGCATTTGTTCTCTACTGCAAACTAACAGGTAAGCTGTCCACTGAAATGTTGGCTACAAGGGACTGATTTACAGATCAACATTAACACACTATTGTGTTGGATGAGGCTCAGCAACAAATGGGCTGTTATCAATTGGCTGTGGGGTACATACCTATAGTCCTAGCACCTGGATGGTGGGGGCAGGAATATAGTGAAGTTTAGGCCAGCCTAGACTATAGAACAAGAAGCTGTCTCAAAATAGAACACAATTTCAATTCTTTTTCTAGTATACAGAATATATAGACCCATCCTATGAGGCTTATATGAATTCTAGCTATCATACCTCTCTCTCTCCCTATATATATATATACACACACACACACACACACACACACACACACACACACACACACACACACACATATATATGGAGAGGTGGAGAGAGAGAGAAAGAACACCTGTATAACTGCTCTGGCTGTCCTGGAACTTGCTTTATAGACCATGCTGGCCTCAAACTCACAGAGATATGCCTGTCTGTGTGAGTGCTGGGATCAAAGGTGTGTGCCACAAAGCCCAGCTCTCTCTCAGTCTCATTTGAAAGTCTCTTACTCTCCCTGCATACCTCTGGGGATTGTGCTGAACATTTATGTACATTAAGAATTCATCAAGTTATAACTCTTATGACAATAAGAAGGTTTTTTTTTCCTCTGAACTTATACTGGACAGATTGCTCAGAGGTTAAGAGCACTGGGCTGCTCTTGCAGAGGACCTGGGTTTTGTTCCCAGCATCCACATGGTAGCTCAGAACTCCCAGCACCCCAAATGCCCTCCTCTGGCTTTTGTGGGTACCTGGCACTCATGCAGTGCACATACATACATTCAGGAAAACAGTCATACACAAAAAAGAAAAATTAGGACATATTTAAAGCTTCTTTAATAAGCAAAAGCCTAATTTTGTCATTTCCTTGGGCCATGCGTGGTGTCCTCCTGTACTCTCCTACATGTGATTATTTGCAGATATTATTTGATAAGGAAAATAGAGGTCAGGTCAAGGTTTAAAGTTCTGTATGATCTGACATGACTCTAAACATAATAAGCTATGAGTTCATTGCTGGAATGCTGGACTCCCCTATAAGCTGGAGAAGCCCTAGAACTGAAAATGGTGCAAGTTTGGATGAAAGTTTGCTCAATTTCCCTTTTCCTTCGGGGGTTCAACAGGGGATGTATGAAAACACTGGTGCTCTGCTTTGGGGGGCATGTCATCAGCTTCTTCAGCTCTGCCCACCACTCTCAGAATCTGCTACGGCTGGAATAAGGTCCAGCAAAGGTGCATGTGTGTCTGAGACTCAACAGTCCCTGGCAATATTGGGAGACCACAGAATCTTTCAAAAGCAGAGCCTAGGAGGAGGAACTTGGAATAGATGCTGGGACAACCCCCGCCCCTGGGACCCAGCTCCAATTAGGTGACCAGCTATTCTTTCCTATGCTCTCATTTTCTTGTCCTGTTTTCCCACACACCCCAAACAGTCCAGATAAGATTTTGGACCAAAAAAAAAAAAAAAAATCACTGAGATAGTGAGCCAAAACACAACTTTATTTTTGGAGATTATACTATCATTACATCATTTTTTCCCTTCCCATTCCTCACTCTAAACCCTCCCATAGACCCCTTCTTGTTGTCTTTCAAATTCATGATCTCTTCTTTCACTAATTGTTCTTAAACACATATGTATATGAATGCAGTGTATATGAATATACATATATTTGCTTATGAATATACATATCTTTTCTTAGTTTTTGTTACAGCAGCCTAATGCTAGCACAGGAATGAGTTGTACAATGCAATCCCAGCCTGACTCCGGCTATACCTCCAATTTCTATATATAAGGGTGTTTAGATAGTTTTCATCACCGGTGCAAAATAACTGAGAAAACCAACTTAAAAAAGAGTTATTTGCTTGGTTGCTTCATTGCTTTCAGACCTTCATTGCTTTCAGAAGCAATGCAGAAATGCACAGATTTCATGACACAAGAGCATGGTAAAAAGAAAGGCGATTCATTTCATGGTAACCAAAAAGCACCAAAAAAAGAAGGTTGTGCAGACAAGTTACACCATCCAAAGCTGTTCCCATGATCTTCTTTCTGCCACTAGACCCTACCTCCCAATTAACCCATTGAGGGCAGGGTTAGCATGGTGCAATCACTGCTAAATAGTCCCAGTAGCTCTAGACCACGTTTTCTACATGAAAATCTGTGAAAGACATTTCATCTACAGACCATAGCATAAGTAGACCATGCTTTCAATATGCAAACCTGTAAGGGACATTTCATATCCAGACCATAGGATAGGGCTATGCTTTATAGTCAATGATTGATATGCAAAATTTGATTGCTGCAGCAGCTACAGATGGTCTGTTATGGGAAAAGCCATGACCGCTGAACCTGTGATACAGTCTTAGGCATGCAGGAGGCATGAGTAGCTGTGACAAGGTGAGAACTGACATCCCTGGGCACTGAGGGTGTGTGTAGGAGGGCCACAGGAGAAGGACAGCTAAAGGCCAATTCTTTCATCCATGGAGATGCTAAGAAGTGGGTACACATGGGTAAACTTGGATTCCTCTTGGAAAATTCATCACATATGGTCTGCAATTTTCTGAAAGTGATTTTCGTCATCCTTTTCTGTAATTTTACAACCTTTACATGATGTCTGTCATGCAGAATCCCTGAATCCTGGATCCCAGTTCTGCAGTACCTGTTATCCTGGGACTTGGTCTGCCAGGCTAAGGGGAAAACTCTAGATTGCTTCTTTTATAAAACTTAAATATTTTCATGTTAAATATTCTTCGGTCTTCTTATTTTAAGGTTAAAAGAATTTGGTTCCCCAGCTGCTATGAGATGAAGTACAACATCTTCAGCACAACACACAGGACCCTTCAAACTGGGATCATCCTGTGTATTAAATGTGACCATCTGTCAACCTGCTCACTGGCTCACTCTGCCCAGCCACAGACATTCCAATGATTTCCCACAGTAAGGACTGCAAATCTCCAGGTCCTCTGGAAACAGATCCCAGTGGCAGCAGCAAGGGATGTGTGCCAGACAGAATGGTCTGTCTGAGTTATTTATAAGCCCAATGTTTTAAAGCTCTGCATTGCGTTTGCATAACCACAGAACACAGATGTAATTCCATGTCATCTGGACAGGCACCGAAGCCTAAGTGACTGCCATGTCTGTCATTTAAAGGACGCATGGTGATAACCTGTCAGTGGGCACAAGACCTGGGGCACCATTCAAAACATGTTTTAATTTCCTCTTTTGGAGTCACTGTTGTAATTGTGCTGTCGTTCTGTGAGCATCATCTATGTATAAAATGTGAATATCCTGCTTGTAGATCCTAGATAGTCAGCTAGCTTTCACTGTCATGAGCAGCAGCGTAGCAAGGAAACACAGGTAAGAAAAGAGTGAACATCTGGAAATGTTTCTATCTTGGTAAAAAAAAAAGTACATAAAATTTATAATGCACGATCAGTATCCTGAATGACTACCTATGAGCTATGACTCTGCCCTAAAGGGGAAGTAAAGAAGCCAGCCTTGTATCTAATTCAAGGCCTTCTCCTCCAAGCCAACAGTGTTACCATACCCACTCTGCAAAAGCTAAGACAGAATAATTCAGTGTCGGCCACCATGGCAGCTAGTGTGCAAACCCAGGGGCCTGTGACTGTTTCCACGTTGGCTGTCATTACTACCTGGCCTCACTCGGAGTGGGATGATAGTTTGAGGCACATTCCCATTCCCATGGGCATCTGAATCACACTGTTGATTCTCTCTACTCAGAAATGTTTAGATAAGATATCATTGCATGGAGGAAGCAGCACCCTGTCTGACTGATGGTCATACTGTTTTCCCACTGCAAATTAATAACTGGAATTTAACTTCCCACAAGTCTCTCAGGTGCTTAATGACCAAGGAGCTGCTCTGCCTCCTCACAGTGACAAAAGGTTCAGTCAGATCCAAAAGCCACAGAGTGAGTTTAGTGTGATTATCTCCACTTAAAAGATAAAGGTGCAAAAAAAAAAAAAAAAAAAAAAAAGAAACTGAGAAGCAGTCTGCCCAGGGCATCATTTAACACAAAAAGGGTGCAGATGGGACCCAAAGGCGGGCCTGTTCCTACATCTTTATCACTAGAACTGTCCAAAGCCTTCCTCCTTTCTGTATAGGGCCCACTCCCCAGCCTGGAGGCACACAAGAAAGAGAGCCTGGGGGAGCTTCAGGAAAGAAACTGTCCCTAAGACAGAGAAGTGTTAAGTAGACATGTGGATAAAAGAACATTTTCCAAGCCACCAGGTCACCTGCACCATAAAACCTGGAGGCGTCTTCCCATGAGGCCACTGCTTCCTAAAGCACTAGACAACAGGCATGCCACATGATGTTGGGAACACTGTTCCATATCATTTTCTCTTTCTTTCTTTCTTTCTTTCTTTCTTTCTTTCTTTCTTTCTTTCTTTCTTTCTTTCTTTCTTTCTTTCTTTCTTTCTTTCTTTCTTTCCTTCTTTCCTTCCTTCTTTCTTTCTTTCTCTCTCTCTCTCCTTCCTTCCTTCCTTCCTTCCTTCCTTCCTTCCTTCCTTCCTTCC
>CAJQZJ010000184.1:988682-999889 GCA_907164525.1 Lophiomys imhausi
TCCTTCCTTCCTTCCTTCCTTCCTTCCTTCCTTCCTTCCTTCCTTCCTTCCTTCCTTCCTTCCTTCCTTCTCTTTGGGTTTTTTGTTTGTTTGTTCAGTGCTGACGCTCAAACCCAAGAGCTTCTTTATGTAAGGCAACACTCCCCTGCCCCCATATGAACTTTAAGGAAAGAGTACAGCAACCCAAGAATGGACAAGGATGCACACAGAAGGCTGGGAAGCAGCTGTTTTCTTGAGACAGAATCAAGAAGAATATGCTCAGACGGGTTCTCCATTTCTGCGTGTTCTATAGCAGAAGGGGCCATTGGCCATAGATCAAAATTATTCAGGAAAAAAATGCATCTGCCTTAAACATGTCAGACTTTAAAAAAATCATTCTTGTCTGGAAAACTCAGTCTAATAACTATTTCTATAATATTTATGCTGCTTCAGATATTGTAAATAATCTAGGGATTATTTAAATAGCCAGGAGGTTGAGGTATAGAAATGGAGATATACACTTTGATATAAGCAGCAACTTACAGATTTGGCTACCTGAAGGACAGAGGTCAAAAATCTCCAGCAATAATAAGGACTCTCTCAACTTTCAATTTCATGCCTCACAGATGACCAACTGCTAATAATCTGGTGTGTGCAATTCTAGATATTAGACCCATCTTTAGTAGTATCTTAAGGTTAGGGAGCTAGTCAAAGAATATTTTGGTTCTGGGACCTGCGTTTTGAAGCAGTGCCAGCATCTTATACGACAAGCTTCTGCTTCCTAACAGAGTTTCATGCAAAATAAGATTAGGCTGTGCTACATTTTCTTTCTCCCACTGTGTTTTTGTTTTTACAAAATCTGTCAGGATTTTAGATAGTGATTTGCTTGATTGTTATAAAAGTTAAGAACTTTTGAAGAAATGTAAAGGAAGAATATACCAGAAATGTCATTATAATTTCTACCCTAACTAGAAGAGGCAGGGAGTGGTGTGAAGGCAGAATTGGAATTCCATAGAACTCTTCCCTGAATATGTTCTTATTTCCCGGCATCTCTGTGACAAACCAGAGTGGTCACCCAGCAAAGGAAGAAAGTTAGTTACTAGAAAATTGCATACAGCCATTCATTTGAAAGAAACTACATCCAACATGTCCTTTACCAATGGGAATTGCTTTCTTTCATCATCTTGCAGTACACAAAAAACAAACGCTGTTGCTTAAAATGTGTTTTGTGAAGGATTGGGGGTGGGGGGGGCTGAAGTACATGCTAACAAATGGCCCATTCAGCAACTCTCGATTCTGTGCTCTAGGTCCAACAGATAGAGAAAGATCATTTTATGGCTCATTTTCTCTCCAACACCTGCTCTCATTAGCTAGGCTTCTTTGAATGAAAAGACAACCAGACCGAAAAATGTAGTTCCTACTGATGAACAATTACAAAATCAGTTTTCATTGAAGTTCAAAGCTGCAAACCTGATTAGAAAAAAATTGCACCCTGATTGAAGCTGTTTTTCTTGGTGGACAACAGCAGTTTCAAAGAGAGTAAGTGTGCAATAGAAGAGTCTTCTGGGCTCTTTGAAACTCCCTCCCCCCCAATCTCAAATCCTATTTTTCCTTTCAAAATCTCTTGGTTGTCTCTATCACTTCTAATCAATAAAGATGCTCTTATTTGTCACTGAGAAATTCATATTCACAAAACAAAATGAAGATTAAGAAGTCAAGTTCAACTTTCTTGATGCTCAGTCTTATCCACCAACAATTATCTATTGCCTTCCAATCCCTATGAGACATTTCAATCCATCTTCCTCCCAGTGTGACACCTTGTTTTCTGTTGTTGTTTAGTAACAGCCCCCTGGATCTAATTCACAATGATCAGGATTGTGTGGCCATTCCTTGGTTGTCGTTTTTTTAGTAAGAGTGTTGGAAACCAAAGCGAAGGCTTCCTGCATGCCAGGAAAGCTTTCTGTGTAGAGCTACACCCTAGCCCAATGTGTACATTTTTGATGAGCTGTGTGAAATACCAAAACACGAAAGTAGAATTCTCGTTCTTTTTTGCATATGTTTCATTTTCCAGGCTACTCCTGAAGCCAAGGAACTGTCATAAGGTTTGCACATTGGTAGGAAAGCAAAGTCTCTCACCATCAATCACAATACTATCAGAAGGGCCACCCCATGTCAACTTTAACTATACAATTACAGAGCCAAAAGACACCAGTCTCCTTTGAAGGGGACTATGCAACAGAATGGCAGGGTATGTATTTGTAAGCTGCCTAAAGAAGGACTGTGTTAATATTTTGCCAATATCCTGAGGCTATTTCCACTTTGGCAAACTATTGTTTACAATTCAGTAGTTAGAACCTTAGGCAATATTTTATGTTTTACATATTATTGAGATTATGCTACTACTGCAGTGAGGTAGTTAATGGTCATTGTCAACTTGATTGGATTTGGAATCTTCTAGGAAACACACCGCTGGGAGTGTCTTTCTGTGAGATTTCAGAGGCATTCAACTGAGGAGGGAAGATCCAACTCCATGAGCTAGAGCCCCAGTCTGTATAAGATGGGGAAAAGAAAGAAGCAAGCTGGCCACCAGCAGCCATGTCTATCTACTTCCTGACTACATGTGACAATGTGACAAGTAAACTTACACCCACTTCCCCATGCCTTTCCAGACACGATGGACTATATCCCTGTAAACTGTGATATGGTTTACTATATGAGCCCCAGATAATTCCTTCCTCCCATGTGCTGTTAGATCAGAGTAACAAGAAAATAATTAACAAAGGCAGATGGACTTATCAGGGCTCTGCTTTCCTTTGATGCTGAGCTGTTTACTGCTCTAGCTGGTGGTGGGACCTGGGAGAATGGAACTGGTTAATGAGGTGAGCTAAAGTCTCATGCAGTAGACAACTTTATTCAGAGTGTCAGAGTGTTTGTACTCTGAGGTCTGGGGGGAGTCATGTGAGGAAAGTGAACAATCACAAGGACAGGGAACAGATGGCAGATAAACAAATAACACTAGCCAGTTGTGGTGAGTAATCTGATGTAAACTCACCTCTAGCTATACCAGGGAGAGACACAAAAGCATAATCCAAGAACAATTCTACGGTTTTGAAGAAACTGAGGTCATAAGACTCTTGTCTTGGTTTCTTGAGTTTTCTTAGAAGCAGTCAGAAATCTCCTCACATGACTCCATTCTTGGACCATGTTCCAACACTGAACTTTTTCAGTAACTGCAGATCTCACCTCACTGACTTGCCGGCACATGGGCTGCCATAGGCCTGGGCACTGTCCTGGAATTGGATAGATAGAGCAGCCTCTTGGCTGCACTCAGTCTGTGGGAGACATATCTCTTTTTGGCTGTTTTAGCTTCTCTCTTTTGTTCCTAGCTGTTTGATGTTATACCTAGACTTTCTTGGCATCTATCAGGCTTCCATTTACAACTTTTCTTTACATTAGTAGCTTAATGATCTTTGTTTGTTTTGGAAAATCATCAGTCATGGATGTCAAAATGGCTCCACGGCAGAGCACAATGACCTGAGTTCAATCCTTGGGGCTGGCATGACGGGAGGAGAGAACCAGCTCCCCAGAGCTGTCCTCTGATCACCTCATATGTGCCACAGTGCATGCACACACACTCCATAAATCATTAAACACGCAAACTAACTAACAAGTAAGTGTTTTAAAAGTATCAATCATTATGTTAAATACCCTTTTCCTTTCTTTCAGAGACCCTCATGGCAGACGCTGGGCCTCTGCAACTTACAGCTATTGAATTATATTTCTCTGCTTTCCATTCTTCCGGTTCTTTTTTTTTTTTTTTGGTTTTTCGAGACAGGGTTTCTCTGTGTATCCTTGGCTGTCCTGGACTCACTTTGTAGACCAGGCTGGCCTCGAACTCACAGTGATCCGCCTGCCTCTGCCTCCCAAGTGCTGGGATTAAAGGCGTGCGCCACCACCGCCCGGCTCTTCCGGTTCTTTATTTCAGGATTAGTTTATTTTTCTGTCCAAATCTTGGTTAACTAATTCTCTGTCTGCATGTAAAAATGTTATGTGAAACCAAGTCATCGGCTTTTTAACTTATAATAGGTTTGTATTCTCAACTATCCACTGGACACCCATTTATAGATTGAACTCTCTGGGTAAATTTTCCATCTTGGCATTTAATCCTTTAAATATTTCAATCATTGCTATATTTCAGTCCTTTGATTAGTGCTGTATTAGAGGTGAATAGTTCCCACACGTGGGTCACTAAGGGCTGCTTTTTCATGCCCTTAAATGCTACCGATTATCAGTTGTGTGTCATACTGGGCAGAGCTGGCAATATTTTTAATTTAGTTGTACTGTAAATAAAAAAGTTACCAAAAAGCTTGTGACCCCTGCTTATCTTGTCTCCTATAAAGAAGACTCAGTCGCTCCAGCAGAGGGCTAGGCTAGGAGTAGGCTACTCTGTTCTACCATTTGAAGTGAGTAGAAGCTGACGTCTTCACCTCACTCTTTGTCCTGCGATCTTTCTCTGCAGTCCATGAAAGTGCCAGTTATTTCCCTGGTTCCCCAGGTTGCCAGAATGCCAAAATGTCAAAGCTCCTTGGTTCCTCCTAAAGCTTCTGGCAGCTTTGCAGCCCCTCAGATGACTTTAGCAAATCCCTAAACCTGAATTGTCCCCGGAGGGGTGGGTGCATACTCCTCCTGGTTATTTACCCAGGCAGCATCTCACCATCTCTTACACCATTAGCCTCATACCCTCCTCCTTCCAGATCTTCTGTATCTTCTAAATGAAGAAAGGCCGAAGCATGCAAGTTGGGCACTCCTGCAAATGAAATTCTTAACTCATCCCTGACACATGGTGGAAGGAGAGGACCAGCTCTGTCTCCTAGGCTGCCTTCTGACTCCCTTAGCAAGACCAAAGCAGTCCTGTGATCTACAGGAGCACCCCTGAGCTTGCCTACACACTTCACACTTTGTTATTGGAGTAAAGAGACATCTCATTGAAAACTTCTGTCACACGACCAGACTGTTCTTTGATAAGCTTTTTACTCACCAGCCCTCATGGCCACCCAAAGATATATGGACACGGACCCCCAAGCCCATTCACCATTTGAGCCAAAAGTCAGAGACTCAAAGTCATGCACAGGTGCCTTCTAGCTAAGGTCACATGCCCGAGCAATGCCTTAGCTCCTCTGCATCATGCTGAATCTGAACAACCACACACCTTCACATTTAAAACTCTACACAACCAGGGGCTACAGATCACTGGGAGGGTATATAATAAGCATGTGTGAAACCCTGGGCTCAAACTCTAGCAACATACATGCATACATACATCACATGTACACATACACTCAGACACACACACATGTGCATGTGCACATTCACACATACACACAAATATATGCACACACATACACACACACTACAAACATGCCACACACATGCATGCATGCACAATGTGCACACACACATGCACATACGTGTACACATGTATACACACACCACACATATACACACGGATATATACATATACTCACACATGCCACTGCACACAGTGCTTTTGGGGGCTGGGAAGAGAACTCAATCAGTAAGGTGCTGGTTTTATAAATATAAAGCCCTGAAGTGGACTGTGGAGACATGTACTTGTAACATCAGGACTGGAGAAGCACAGACAGGTGAGTCCCTGGGGCTCACGCCTGCCTAACCTAGGTGAGCTCTATCCTCACTGCCTGGGTGAGTTCTAGACCAAGGTGAGACATTATTCTAAAAACAAACAAACACACAAAAACAAAGTGACTGGCTCCTGAGGATGACATCCGAGGTTGACTGCTGACCTCCAAGGCACATGTACACACATGTACTGAAACATACATATGCATGTATGCACCTATACACACACATAACTACAACTGGAAATAAATAAAGAAAATGATGTGTGGCTAACATGAGCTTTCCTGTCTCTGGTGCTGGAGCAGAAGTAAGCCTAGGGTACACAAGGGGGGCCTCGAAACCATGTGACTGGGGGGCCTGGAAACCGTGTGGCTGTAGCACACAGGAAAAGAGCCATCTATGACCTGCCACATCCTGAGTGCCCACCGGAATCCTGAGTTCACTTCCCTCCAGTCATCAGCTATCAGGTTAATCTAAAGTGGAGCGAGCAAAATCTTACAGCTGGTCACTGGAGGGAAATCTGTTTCAGAGTCAAGAGAAAAGTTGGATGGATCCGGGTACAATGTATTCCGCAAAAAGAAATGAATGACTCGGTGCCATCTCAGATCAATCTGAATCAGCCATGAGCTTCCCTGTGGCAGGACAGATGGAGCAACCAGAGGATGATAAGATCCCTGAACTGAAATCAGAAACAGAAGGGAATGGTCAGAAGGTGCTCACAAGAAAAGGTATCCATGGTTCATTCACAGTCCAACCATAAAATTCAGTTTCCTTGATTTAGAAATGAAATCTGTGTCCATTTTAATACAACAAACGCACTGACCAAAGACTCCTGCATTCTCAAGGGCACACCAAAGCCAAATCACAGCAGCTTCTGGAGTGACAACAAAACCAACAAACCCCGCAGCCAACTGTTGAACCATATGTTTCCAGTGGCTTTCATTCTGCATAAAGCCAATTCATCACTGGAACAAAACACAACACCCCAGACTCCCGTCAGATGGCACATTTTTGACCATTTGTCAGTTCTCTGTTCTGAAGACTAAACAGGAAGAGGCATCTTGCCTGAAAAATGATAGACACATTGCCAATTTCAGCACAAACTCTCTGCAAGTGCTGAGGTTTTAAAGGCAGACCATGGGGTCATTTCAGAGCACTCGTGTGACCTTCTTCCGGAGCATTCAGACATGTCACTTTCAAAGGAATATCTTTCCAAATCACTGGGTCTGTATATACCTTCCAATAAGGAATATATTTCTTAATAGGGTACATGCATATATTTTTACTTTAAAAATTTTCCTACGGTGCTTGGGATGGGCTCAGTGCCTCACTGAGTGACAACCCCACTCCACTGCTGCATACACTTGGTTGCCTAACAAGTTATCCACATCAAGAATTAAAACACAGGAAGGCTTCTGATACCAGCCTGCAATGCTAATTGGAATCTTCCGGAATAAACATTATTGCATTGGTCTAAGATGGATATAATGAAGAAGGTAGAGCTGTTCCCCAAGGATTATATTTCAAAGTAAAATATAAGTAACCTCTGACAATATTTAAGAACGTGGTTCTACTCCACAGTATAGATAATCATTAGCTGCCAAGTGCAATCTAACCCTTCTTGAAAACAGAGCACATATTTTCTCCACAGACTAAGCAAGGTAAGGTTGTGACTATCCAGGACACTCAAGAAACTTATATTCTCCTGACCTAATACCGAAAAAAAAAAAAAAAGCTTAAACACAATTCCCGAACAGGACAGATTGAATTCAGCTGAGTTAGTACAGGACAGATTACTATCACCTGTGCTTCAAATGCCTCAGTCAGCTTAGAGATGCACACTGCACTCCTCACCTGCACTGTATTAAAAATATACAGTTTCTATTGACTTTTGGTAATGACTGGAAATTCATGGTAAGTCAGCCTAGTCCAAAAGGCAACAAAAAATGCAGATTCATGTAAATCTAACAAGTTACATTGTACTAACAAGTACAATGGTAACCCCACTCACAGATGCTTGGTAAAGGAAGGGCACACAGGCTGTCTCTGATTCCTTCTCTGTCATTCTTCTCTGCTCTCGATTGGTGGCATGATACTCAAACAGTGGGACTGCCAGCTGGACCAAAACTCTACCTCTTCAAGGCCCATAAGCACATAGACCTTACATCTTCTAGTAGCTGTTACACTCATAATTCACTCAGTCTGGATGATTTCAGTCTCTAAATAAGTAACTATGGCCACCCGAGACAGGTAATTCTAAGGATGTGAAGCAGTGAGTTTAGATGCACAACTTCAGAACAAATATCATGACTAAGTGGGCTGGGGACACTCAGACTCTTACTGGCTACCTGTGAGTGACACGGGCCCACCTCTACAGCTAGAAGTGAGCCCCACCTGAGACCCAAGACCTATAACGGGGTGACACCCAAGGAAAATGTGGCTCAAAGCAAGGGAGTGAGTGTACGGAAGCAACATAGAACATTTACTACATCCTGTTCTATCCAATTTATCAGAACAATAAAATAAAGTGTACTATGTTGATCAGATTATTTTAGATACTACTGAGTAAGGTAAGTCTTTGTACTTGCTAAGCATACATACCACCACTGAACTTTACATTCAGTCTAATGAGATTTTAACTCCCAAGAGTTGAGAGGAGGGGTCCTACTTAGCTCCAAAGTAACCAAAACATTTATGCCCTCAGAAGGAAGAGAATGATATTCAATAAATCCTTTAACTACCACTTGAAGATAAAAAATGAGGGAGGAAGAGAGACAGGGAGGGAAGAAAGGAAGGGAGTCAGTCAAGAAGTAAATCTGAGGAACAGGGAATTCTGTTGCAAAATTTCTGTTCTACTGAAAATCTCATACTTCCTGGGACTCACAATTACTCATATTAGAGTCGAGCAAACGATCTTGCAGATCCTGTATAATACCCTGGGATTTATAAGTCAGGCTGACTTAAGATATCTTAGAAGCCTATCTGAGCCACGGTTTTGTAATTTCCATAACACAAAGCTATGCTTTGTTTACTTTCACACACAAATTTCCTATTGATATTCCACACGTCTGCAAACCCAAGGCATAAGAATGCCATTTTAACTTGGCAATTTAGCTAGGGCCACCCATATCTGGAGCACAAATACCTTGATTAGCTGGGACAGAATGTGCTCGTCTTCTCCTGGATAGAAAATGTGCATCTATTGTTATCCTGAATGTGAAGAAAGTGTCATCGTGAATTCTAAGGCAGGCAAATTATTATGTACACAGATACAGGTTTCCTGACAATATTATGCACAAAACGTCTCTAACATTTATATATGTTTTTTTGTTTGTTCCACTCAACAAGAAATGCTTTGAACCAGAAAAGAGCTGTCACAAATATCACTATTATAATTATCTCTATTCATTATTTATGATAAAAATGGTACAGATAATCCACATGGAAGATAATCTGAAAACCATTTCATTTTGATTTGAAAATACAATTTGGTATTTATAGGAAACACACATGTTTGATATTGTAACAATGAGCAGCACCAAATGTGATCTCTCTGAACTCACTAAAGGATAGACAAAAATAAAAAAGACATGCAAATGCTTTTAATGCAGCATTTGTTTATCTCTCTGAAACACTGTTCACACTGATGCTCCCACTCATCTGTAAGGAGCAGAAGATCGTGGCACCAGCATGGCTGCTCTCACAATCCAGCTCCCAATATTTTGTTCCTTCATCAGACCCTCCACAGTGCTTCGTTTCTTGTTGGTGGATTCAACTTGACATAGCTGTAGCCATCTTGGGTCAGCTCTCTCATGACTGCCTCTGAGTTATCATGGTTGCTTTTGCCCCATAACTTTTCAGACACTATAAATAATCAAAGCCATTGGAGTGGTACATTGGGCTTCACAGGGGCCTTGGTGCCCTTAGGTCAGGAATCTCCCTGAGGTCTTTGACATTAATTTGAGATAAACCAGGAATATTCCAACATGGATAAAGTCATGTTTGTCTTGGACACTATGTATCTCTTTCTGACCCCACTTTTTTCTGATCTACCCACTTTTGCTGCTACCCAAGGACATCCTGGATGTGCTTGCCTTCCTGAGCCTCATGTGTCAGAGGGTAGTACTCATATACTAGGAAGTCTTAGGGTCTTTCAGAATATGAATTATTGTACTCTAGAAAAACAACTTCTTTATAAAAGGATTAGACAAGATGCACTCACACCACTTCCTTCCAAGTTCAGTATCATTCATATGCTTGAAGTAGCTTCCATTCAAAAGAAGTAGACTCATCCTGGTCACACACTTGCAGAGTTACTGTATATAGCCTGACTGGAAAAGTCTCCTACTCTTGTTGCTTCGGACTTTCAAGTTCCCCTCTGAGAAGGATAGATATATCTGAATAAAAAGGAACTACAGAGCCAGCAGCTTCCAAAACTAAGAAATGACAGACAACTGGGTGACTGGACAGTCCCCAATTTTTCTCTATAATATTGGAGCATCTATCTTCAGTCTTTTGGCCCAGTATCTCTGACAGACATTAATTGTAAAGCAGGAATTATGAAAGAACTTGCCTACCCTGTCTTGGCAGAGAAGAATCACTTTTTTTTTTTTTTTAAACACAATGGAATACTACTCAGGCATCAGGAACAATGAAATCATGCAATTTGCAGACAAATGGATAGAACTAGAGAAGCTCATCCTGGGTGAGCTGACCCAGACTCAGAAGGCTGTACATGGCATCTATTCACTTATAGTAGGATTTTAGCCATACAGTACAGGATAACTATACTACAACCAATGCACCAAAGGGAACAAGAACATAGACTTTGTCACCTGTCAATGAGACACTTTGCCCTAGTGGTGCTGCCTTGTAGGTCCCCAGTGTATGAGGAGGCTCTTGGCCCTCATATGACTGCTGAACTGGGGCAGGGGACTGTTATGTAGGGAAACCCCACTCCAGAGGAGTGGGATGGAAGGGATAGGGGGTAGAGGGTGGGAGGGTGGGACTGGGAGGGGTGAAAAGAGGACACTGTGATGGAGATGTAGCCTGAGGTAATAAATAAACATAAAAAACATTGAATTTTTTCTCTTATAAAATATTTTATTTTAAAGTGTGTGTGTGTGTGTGTGTGTGTGTGTGTGTGTGTGTGTGTGTACACATGTATGCAGGCACTCACAGAGGCCAGAAAGCATCAGGTTCTCTGGATCTAGAGTTACAGATGGTTGAGCGGTATCTGATATGGGTCCTAGGAGCCAAACTTAGGTCCTCTGCAAGAACAGTGTGTTCTCCTAACCACTGAGCCATCTCTCTAGTCTGACACCTCAATATCTTAAACTTACTAGTTTTCTGCTTTTCAAGGAGAAAAGTGAGACCACAATAAATGAAACCACTTCCCTACGTCAGGTTCATGTTTTCAAACTGGCAGCGCATGGCATCACAGCATCAGGGTATGACAGCCACCTCAGCATGCTGTGAGGAAACCCTAAAAAGACACGTCACTAGCCACCCTTTATCATGATCGTGTGAACAGCATCAGGGTATGACAGCCACCTCAGCATGCTGTGAGG
>CAJQZJ010000184.1:1009780-1020221 GCA_907164525.1 Lophiomys imhausi
GAAATGGCCACACTCTGGTGTGATGGGAAGCTAAGCTGGATGGCTAGGCATGGGGTAGAGTAATTGCATCTTCAACATGACGTTTGCAGTGTATAAAGGGCTAATCAAGAGGAAGCATCTGCAATGCCTTCAAAAGCTGCTTCTTCTAGGACTCTGACCTGGTGCTTAGACGGGAGGCCTATGGTTTTGACTGCCTTAGACCTCCCGTTGAGAAAAGCTTACTACTCATAAGTCAGGAACATGCTCATCACTTCACACCACAACCAATTTTCCTGTATCCATAGACAAAATCACAAATGACTGGCTATCTTGTTAAGGATGGGGATATCCATGGTAGATGGAGGAAACTAGGGCAGATGTGAGGGACATTTGGAAAGAAGGAAGTATTGCCCTGGTCACCTGGTGGACGAGGAGAAGCAGGCGAAGCTGGTACTCACATTCATCCATGCAGCGCTTCATCTTCCTGCCATCCTTTATCCATGTACCATCCATCCATATATGTATATATATATATATATATATATTATATTATATTATATTTGTGGTTAGAGCAGCAAGAAGGAGCCAGAAAAGCAAGGAGGGAAGGACATAAATAGAAAGAACAGGAGGGACAGAGTCAGAAAGAGAGGATGGAAGGGAGAGAACAGTAGGTAGGTGGGGATAGGTGATGGATGTTGGATGGATGGGTGGATGGATGATGGGTAAATGGATGGCTGGGTGGATGGATGGATGGATAATGGATGGATAGATGAATGTTGGGTGGATGATAGATGCTGAGTGGATAGATGGATATATGGGTGTTGGATAGATTGTAGAGGGATGGATGATGGGTAGATGGATGTATGTTGGATGGATGGTATAGGGATGGATGATGGGTGGAAGGTAGGTGGGAGAATGACAGGTGGATGGTACATGGATAAAGGATGGCATGAAGATGAAGCGCTGCATGGGTGAATGTGAGTACCAGCATTAGCTGTTTTCACCTGCTACATAGCATACTCAGGGTCCCTCTGTAGTGACCTCTACAATGCAGGGTTCCAAAATCCTGTCCTCCACGCCATCTGGCCTTTTTGTATCTATCGTTGCCTGTACTTAATTTGCATTTCCTTCACAGCTTTTGCTGAAACATCACCCTTTCTTCTAGGACTGTCACAGGCTCCTCCAAGACATTCTCTTGTTTCCTCTGTTCAAATCATGCTGGTCCTTATTAGGATCCTATGAAACTACAATTCTAAGCCAGCATTAATCTGATCACCCTTATATTCTGCAAGGTCAACTTTTCTGGTGTAGTATATGTACACACAGCATGCCCTGACTAGCAACTTTGTAGGGAGCTTGAAAGCCTGGGGGTAGCCAATGCTACTCCTCTTGTGATGTCCCCCACAATCTCCAGAGGAAAATAGTGAAGACAAATAGAGCCACACAAATTGGGTAATAAACCTCAAGTAAAGAGATGGGCACATAATTTATAAATCTTAAAGCAAAGAAGAAGATAGGAGCTGGAGAGATGATTTGGTGGCTCAGAGACTGCACCACCTCTTACAGAATATCCCAGTTCAGTTTCTATCACCCTGATAAGATGGCTTACCACTGCTTAGTACTCCAGGGGAATCCAACACCCTCTTCTGGACTCTGTGACTCTCTCTCTTCTCTCATACATACACACAGATACAATAATAATTAAAAGTAACTCTTCAATGAAAAGAATAAACACAAAACCAAGCCATCAAATACAGTCAGTGGTAAAAGTGACAATTCATGAAAAAAAAATAATAAAACAGGTATCAGTCCAAAGTGGATACACAAAAAGGGTCCAGATAGGTTCTTCCATGGTCAGTCTTTGAAAAGTGATTCTCAGGTATTTTTTTAACATTTGTGTATAACTTCAAACTATGTCTCCATTACCACCCCCTCCTGGTCCCATCCTTCTACTCTCTATCCCCTCTCCCACCCGTCCCATCCCTCTTGTGTGGGGTGCCTCCGTGTATCATCCTCCCTCAGTTCATTAGTCACATGAGTTCTAAGAGCTTCCTCTTGCACAGGAGGCATACGTGGCAGTTCCATTAGGGTGAAGTGTCCCACTAACAGGTAACCAAGTCCATGTTCCTGTTCTTTTGGGTCTACTGATTATAGGATGGTTATCTTGTACTATATGGCTAAAATCCAGTTATAAATGAATATATGCCGTGTGTTTCTTTCTGAATCTGGGTTATCTCACTCATGATGAGCTTTTCTAGTTCCATCCATTTGGTTGCAAATTGCATGATTTCCTTGTTTCTGATAGCTGAGTAGTATTCCATTGTGTAAATATACCACAGTTTTTTTTTATCCATTTTTTGGTTGAAGGACATCTGGGTTGTTTCCAGTTTCTAGCTATTACAAATAAAACATTTTCTAAAGGGGTCTGATGTCATGTCAAGATCTAAAATGAGGGGGGAAACAAGCTAGGCTGGAAAAAGTAGATGGTCACTAAAGGAGAGCTGGAGTGAGGAGTATGTCACCATCATCATGTCATGTCATCACATGATTATGCCCTTTACCCTCTGCTATTATCACAGAATGGCATCGAGGTAGGCACTTCTAAATGAAATGGATTCATTCATTGTTTTATTTTCTTAACTAACAATCAGTAGGCAAGGATTGGGTAGGTGAACCATCATAGAAATGCCTCAGAACCAGGGCTCAAACTCACATCAGTGAAATAACTCAACATTAACTTTGCAAAAAAGAATCCCAGATGTGACTCTATCTATGGTCTCTCTTGAAGGAAGGTAGCCATAAATGTGTAACGCCCTTCTCTTTATGCCTTTCAGACACACATTATAGGGACTCAAGTGTTCACAGTGTAGACTGTATAAGTTTCTGGATACTTGCATAACAGGCCTAGAGATCCCAAACTTTGTAACTCTCAGTAACAAATGAAGAGAGGATAATGATACCAACACTTCCTTTGGCTCAGCCTGCAGACTGTTGTCTGGGCCTGGCTTCAGCTGTAGTGTGAAAACCCTGACTTAAGTCTTCCAAAAGCAAAGTCAATGACAAGCCCATGATTGGGGGTATGCAATCCTGTGAGATCACCCGTGCTCTAGGGGGTCCCAGAGAAATGTCTACTGTGAATCTGATGGAAGTAGCTTGGATTTGCTGTCATGGGCACATTAGGTCACACTTGGCTCTCCTCTGGAGAACCTGTTCCCTGGAAGTTTGTCGACTGCTGCATGCTTTGTCTCCTATGGGATTGCTTCAGGAACACGTCAGACAGTGGGATGGGGCTCATGTTATTTTCCTTGCAACCTGAAGCTTTATGAATCAAGTCTAGTGCACATAGCTACAACTTATAGCAGAGTTTGCCAAAGAATTTCATGTGTAAGCAGGCTATCTAAACATTCTAAGTATGTGTTCTTACAGAAGCTATGTGTTTCAAGTACTTTGCAGCCCCAGGCTACGCATAAGGAATGTACTCCTCAGAGTTAGCGCCATAACTAGCATGCTACAGAGCCTCCCCATGAGAGGTCACAGGGCTGTGGGGGAGATGAACTTTGGTCACCCTTTTCTGAAAGCTTTGTCTCTATTTGGTTCCAATCCAAAACTGACAACAGTGACTTCCCAAGGTTAGAGAACAATGACTGAAGGTCAGAAAAGGTGGGAGAGGGCAAAGAATATAGGATGAACAGATAGGAAAGCCTTTTACTAATATAGGTCACTAAAAACAAATATCTCTGGTTCCAGTTCCATTTCCCCTGCCCTACCCCAGGGTCCAGCTGCCTCCTGTAAGCCCTGAGACACTTTGTCCTGAAGAATCTCAGGATTATTCGATGCTATCCCAAACCAGCCCCCAAACAAGCCAACACCTTGTTTCATTTAGGAAGCTTATTGTTAATATCCATAAAGTGCTCCCATTGGCTAATTCTGACCTGCCTCTGAAAACTGCAAATTAATTAATTAATGTAGTTATTACTAAGTATAAACTGTAATATCAGGTTGGCGGAGTAGCCGGCGGCTTGGCAGAGGAGCAGGCGGCCTGGTCTGAGTGCCTTAACTGGTTGCCTGACTTATCCTGGAGAAAGAGCCCCGGGACCAAGGGTGGCCTACACCACCTGTAACCTAAACTCTGTTAATTAATATAAGTTGTTCTATTAGGCCGGTAGAATTACCAGCAGCTTGGTGGGAGATTTGCCTGGGCTCAAGGGGAGTCTGAGAGTCTGGAAGTCCAATGGCCCGGGACTGATTGGACTGAGGGCCAATAAGCCACCGCAGTCTTTTCCCCAATAATTAAACACACCAAGACCTTTGATGTTTTAACGCTTAGCCCTTAGCTGGGCAGACTCTCAATTAGCTACTTTAAGTTAACCTGGATCAGATCACCTAATCCCAAACCATCATGTGCCTGCGAGTACCTTCCAGCCTTCTCCAGGTGTCTGTCTCCTTCTGTGTCTCCCGGCGGAAAGAGAGAGAGTCTCTGTGTGTGCTGAGTTCTTGTTCTGATCTCAGGAAGTCCTGCCTTCCTATATTCTTTCTGCCCAGCTAATTGGCCATAAGCGACTTTTATTAACCAATCAAGAGAATGCCTCAGAAGGGGCGGTAACCAGATCTCAACATTGAATTCAATGTATCAGAAACAATATTAGGCCTTCCTTCAGCATGCCTCCTTTGTCTGTTCTTACCTCCACATTCTGGTGCCCACCTCCATCTCATACTATAAGAGAAAGACAAATGGTTACAGAAAGGTCACTTGGAAAACTTGTCTTTACTGACACTGAATTAGGCTTAGGGAATAGGATATTTAATGACAACAAGGCAGGCAGGATAGTTAGCAGCTGAACAGACAATAGACCAATGAAAGACTGGGCCTTATGGGGGTGTTAAGGACAATAGGGGACCTGGTGACAAGGAGGGGTGGTCTCTACAGAGAGATCAGAGAAGCTGAAGAAACAGCTTATCATTTGTTTATCCTTGCCTTGCCTTTGAGACACCAATCACATCCCCAGGCCAGGCTAGGAGGGAGGCAGTAGTGGGAGAAATGTCCCTCTTACCTGTCAATTGAAGGCATGCAAAAGCCAGGAAAAGAGACACATAGGTGGCAATGACCATGTCAAGGGCATCAAATTTACTTGGTCATTCATATTTATACCTGGAAAATAGGCACAGAGAAGAAAGTGTGCCCAAATTCTGGGGCAAAACTTGACCCCAAAGTCATCCAAGAGTTCACTCCCTCCTCCTTGGTCTCCTCCTGCCACATCCCAGACACATCAGGTGATCTGAACTGCTGAGCCTCAGAAAGCCAGGACAGCATTGTGGAAGGAACTTGAATCAGCTCCAGGGACCAGGACAAGCTCTTTAGTCTCAAGTCTCAGTGGCCTTGATGTGGGGTGTTGATTGAACTTGCCCAAAGACCCATGAGTTAAAGTCAGTGGCACTACACCTGGGCTGTTGATTAAACTTCCACAAAGACCCATGAGTTCAAGGCTTAGTACTCAGATCGCATTATAGATGGTTGTGAGCCACCATGTGGTTGCTGGGAATTGAACTCAGGACCTTTGGAAGAGCAGTCAGTGCTCTTAACCTCTGAGCCATCTCTCAAGGACATCTCCTTATCTATGTTCATAGCAGCCTTATTTGTAATAGCTCAAAACTGGAAACAACCCAGATGTCCCACAACTGATGAATGGATTAAAAAACTGTGGTACATCTATACAATGGAATACTACTCAGCCATCAGAAACAACGAAATCATGCAATTTGCAGCCAAATGGATGGAACTAGAGAAGCTCATCCTGAGTGAGCTAACCCAGACTCAGAAAGATGCACATGACATCTATTCACTTATAGTTGGATTTTAACCATATAGTACAAGATAACTATACTACAACTAATACACCAAAAGGAACAGGAACAGAGACTTTGTTACCTGTCAGTGGGACACTTTGCCCTAGTGGTGCTGCCTTGTAGGGCCCCAGTGTATGAGGAGGCTCTTGGCCCTCATATGACTGCTGAACTGGGGTGGGGGACTGTTATGTAGGGACACTCCACTTCAGAGGAGTGGGATGGAAGGGATAGGGGGGAAGAGGGTGGGAGGATGGGACTGGGAGGGGTAGAAAGAGGGCACTGTGATGGAGATGTAGCTTGAAGTTATAAATAAACATTTAAAAAAATGGCTTAGTCCTCCAGATGGTGCTATTGGGAACTAGGGGAATCTCAGGAGATTGAGCCTGGTGGGAAATCTTTAGGCCATTGGGGCTGTGATCTCAAAGGATCATAGGCCCTTCCTCTTCCTTTTTGTTTTCTGGCCATAAGCTAGATGGTTTTGTTCTGTTACCACCACAAACCTAAAATGAAAGAAAAAAAGAACAACTAAATATGGACTGAAAAAGCTACAAGGCAGAAATTAACCTTTTCTCTTTGTAAGATGATTATCTCAGGTGTTTTGACATAGTGACAGAAAGTGAGCTAACAATTGCTAAGGTTGACTGTACTGGAAAACTTCCAGTCTGACTTAGAGGAGGTATTCCATAACTGGAAGCCATTCTTGCTATTGATGTTTTTACTACTACCATGAAAATCTGGATGTCTTTAAAATGCTTACAGCTTTTTCCCCAATAAGGAATTGACCACAAATCATAAGTAAATATTTTAAACACATAGCAGATTGATAATGAACAGTATTGAATTGTATTAGTTTCTACTGCATAGCTGTGTTCCCAGAGTCTGAGGGGCACAATTTATGGGAAAAAAATGATTGTTTTGCTTATGTATTTTAGGAGGTTTTTGTCTGTAGCCACTTGTTCCCATTCATTTACTGAGAATATGTATCATGGTGGAAAGGTCATATGAAAGATGTATGTTGTGTGACATACAAGAACCAGAGAACAAAACAGGCCAAGGGACATGGGATTAGCAATAAATTTGAAAGCATGGTCCAGTGACACATTTCTTCCAGCAAGGCCTTACATGAGATAGTTTCCAAATACCCCCAAACACCAGCTCAAGAGAAGATGAGACATATCCATACCACAACAGGAACATTGGAGACTCAGATCTGGGGCAATAGAAACACTTAAGACACAACCCAAAAGGCTCATGTTTCTTGTGCAAAGCACCACGTCGGTTTCATATTGACTGTTTAACTTCATGTCCAACTCATTGAAGTTTTCTTATAGATTCACTGGAATACATGACACCACACATGTGATTTCAATAATTCAGGGTCAGTCCTTCATCAGATTGTAACACTGAGGGTGACAGGCCTAAATTGTGCCACCAAATTCAGGCCAAGTTTCTAGTTCTTGAAGCCAATGAGGAATGGAGAATTAGGGCATGCTTGCTGTAATTCTCATACAGGAAGCATTTCCTTTAAGGGGCAGGCTATACTCTCTGTGGGTGGTTCGATCCATCCATTTCTATGATGTTAACAGGAATTCTGGCTCAGGAGTCACTGACCAGAATCTCATAACAAAGATCATTTGGCCCTGTGCTATTATCAAGTTCAATTTGCCTCTTTTGGCAAGGATGGGAGCCTCTCGGGCCAGCAGGCTCTGCCAGCCCTTCTCAGTCCCCAACCACCACTCATGAGCCACTCCATCACACATCTTTAATTATCCAAGAGACGATGAGAAGATAAGAAATGGGTGAATTAAATTCCACTCTATCAATTTTGTATCTGGTTCATAGATTTCAAGATACAGAGGAAAAAATATTGAAAATATGAAGTTTGGGGACAGCCTTTAATACACTCACCCAAGCTCCATTGACTGCTCTTAACCCACAGACCACAGTGCTCATGAATATGCATGAGCCTGGGACATTCATGTGCATCTTCTTGGCATAGCTGGAAAAGTTCACTCATCATATCTCCTTACAGTTACAGAAGAGCATCAGGGATCTGAGTAGCAAACATTTAAGGCTATATCCATGTCCCCTGAGTAACCAGGTAGGGTAGAGCCCACACCTACCTAACAGTGGTGACAGTGCGTAAACACTGCCCACATAGAATCAAATGCTATAGGAAAGTCAGAATTTATATATATTAAAATACCATTTGTATATATTTTATTAAATGCATATACTACCAGACCAACAATCCATGATCAAAATCCTAGACTCTGCTGAGCTTCTTGTTCCGTTGTGAGCACAGTAGTGTACTTACTCACTCACTTCTGGGTTTCTTGGGTGTCAAAAACCAAAAACAACAGAACACAGCTACAGTAAGAATAAACAGAAGCAACGTTTTTCAGTAACAAACACCATCTTCCTAGGTGGGCTGGAGTTTGATTTTCTGTTGCAGGAGATAAAACACACAAACTAAAATCTTGGGGAAGAAAGGATTTAATCTCATTTCAGAGCTTCTGGTTCACACCTGATCATAGAGGGAAGTCAGGGCAGGAAGTGAAAGAGAAACCATGGAGGAAAGCTGCTTACTGGCTTACTGAGTGGTTCGTGAACTAGCTCAGGCCCACATTCTACAGTGGGCTGAACACTCCCACAGTGATTTTCAATGAAAACAATCTCTCACAGACCCAGCCACAGGCTGATGTAACCTGGGAAATTCCTCAGTTGATGTTCTCTCTTTCCATATGACTCTAGGTTGTGCCAAGTTGACAGAAAACAAAACCATCAACCAACCAACCAAACAAACAAAAACCTAACACATCTCTTTTTGCATTTAATTATTTTGGTAATAAAATATCTACAGGTCTTTGATGTAAAAATATGGGAGAGAAAGGTTGGAGGAACAGATGGACATGTAAGTAGAGAGCAAACAAGCTTTAAATTATCTACTGAGATCAGCCATTACTTTAAATTCAGGTAACAACTTAGGCAAAGGACATTGTTCTAATAACCTACACAGGTTGACAATCCTTAAAAGGCAGGGGACCTGAGTGTTTTGGGTTTGGGACTTTGTTCAGATTCTGAAATACATGTAAATGCAAAACTGCTTTGAAGGGAGGATCCACATCTAAATTCCTTTCTGTTTCATACATGTACCTTGTGCCCACACCTGGAAAGGTCGAACCACTCAGCTGCATTTTTTACCAGGTGTGCAAATTCTCCCCTACGGTATCATGTCTCTGCTCAAAAGTGTCAGATTTGGGAGCATTTCAGGTTTTCACATTATCAATGCTTAACCAGTATTTTAATTAACATCCCTCACATTAATTTACAAAAAGTTTTTTTTCCTGTTTTCTACAACTGCTGCCCATATATTTCTCGGTGTATGGTATAAGAAAATGATCTTTGCTAATGCAGACACTTTGGTAAAATCTCTCTAGAAATCTCTCTGTCAGCACAAGAAAATTAGTGACATCATCAATAATTTCAGCATTGGACACGGGAACCTGTGAAGAGATGAGAACATGTTGAAGCAAGAAAGAAAACCTGGGCATATGCAGGGCTGCCTTTCCTCCGACCAGCACCACCGCCTTGGAGGAAGTGAGGCCTGGTGCCTGGACAGTTAGCTCACTGCCCTTTCACAAAGGAGAGACAGAGAATGCTCTGCCCCACCCCCTACCCGAGAGAGGAACATTGTTCATCCTCAGCCCCTCTCATGTTCATAACCCTGCTTCATCCAGAGTCCCGGGCACCTTACCAAGCACCACCTCAGTCCCCAGGAACAAGAATCCCACCTAAACCTCCTGTACTGGCAACACAAGCAAGGCTCTTGAATGTGAAGGCAAACACACAGGAAGCAATCAAACAAACAGGACTAGCCCTGTGTCCATGAAATGCCTTCTATACCCTGCAATTGAGCACGAGTGTGACCAACACTTCCAGATCTGGCAGTACCATCGGATGCAAAGTTGCCACAGTCTCTGGCAGCAGCCCAGGTCTGCACAAACCAGCATCAATCATGGCCTCAGTAGCACTGGTCCATTCTTCAGCCAGCTCCTCCATGGTTGTCTTTGGCTGACTCCTTAAATCAATCCCTTGAATATTTTAGCTTTCCCCGCTAGGACTACAGATGTAGGTTCATATTACAACATTTGTCCCAGCACATCCCAGACCCTGGGCTTGGGGCCCATAACAATTATTTGGCATACTCATATTTCTAGAGATTCCTTCCCTCATAACTCAGTTCTGTTGTTCTTTCATTGTTCCTTGCAGGGCCTACTCACTGCTTTCTACGATCCATGACTGATTGGGTTGGTGCCATTGGCTGTATCAGCCGGCTTTGACACATGCCAGTCATTTCCTAATCTGCTTGTTCCACTTCTCTGTGAGCTCACTGTAACTCAGAATCATTTATCTCCTGCAGATCTCAGAGTCCTGTGCTGTGGAGATGTCCTGGTGAGGTGCTGTACGGGCTCGTGATGTGCAGAGCAAATTTTACATTCATTTCTGGGATCCGTAAAGGAAACACCCAGTTTCTAAGATGCCTTCAATGAAGGATGGCTCCAGGGAATCTCTCAGCCCTAGGACCCCACCCCTTCCCCTCTCAGCCCTAGGACCC
>CAJQZJ010000184.1:1020231-1067773 GCA_907164525.1 Lophiomys imhausi
GGATTACAGACACTGAGTTTGCCGAACTCCTATCAGCAGATAGCTGTCACAGGCAAATATGAAAGTATGGAAGCTCAGAAAGGTTGCGAGTTCTATCTAGGGTTGGAGCTGTGCTCATGGGTCACCTTCAGAGAGAGGCTGACTAGAGGCTGAAGAGTGAGGGGCAGTGCCTCGGGGAGCGATGGGAATGGAAACCCATTTCAAGTGGGTCTCATAAATAAATAAATATAAATAAAGCCAATGACAGAAACAATCTAACTCTGTTTTCTATCAGCTTAGTCTAAATTTTTGCTCTTAAAAAAAAGAAGAAGAAGAAGAAGAGATTTCAAAGTACAGAGAGTAAGTGCCTGGAGTACTCAACTCTAAGCAGGACAACTAAATATGTCACCCCCTCCAGGGTTCAGGGAACATCCTGAAGAGTGGGCAGAGAATGCAAGAGTGGGAAGTTGGAGAGGTCACAGTGTCTTCTGCACATGGCAAGGCCACAGCAGTCATGAGCTCCCTACAGCTGGGCTACCTGCATAACTTATGCAAGATTGGATCCGTCAGCATTTCATCATGTGTGAGACTCATGAGGCTCCTTACCACAAATGGAGGAACTATGGACAGTTACCAGGTGGTAGAGGAAGAAGTATTCAGTGGTGTGGCCATAGATAAGATACCCACATTGCAGTAAATAACCACCCCACTTACGCTCACACAAGTAAACCTAATGAAATTCACTGAATCCAAAAAGAAAAGAGAGAGACATTAACATTGGAGGAATCTCTTGGAAAGAAGAAAGATTTCAATGTGGGAGAGAAAGGGAGGGATAGGAGAGGGAAATTGGAAATCAATGACCAAAATTTTAGTATATACATATATATATTATATACATATGTGTATATATATATACATATATATATGTGTATATATATATACAGTTTTCAAGGAACATTTGTTTTAAGAGAGGAAGAAATAAGAGATATCCACTGAGAAAGATGCTGGGGTGGAATGTCAGATACTCAACACAGAAGCTGGCTCAGAACTATCCTGAAGCACATCCACATTTAAATGAAGGCAAGACAATTGAAAAGGGCTTATGGGAAGTGAGATAAAATCTGCTGACAGAGATGGAAAGAGACAGTCAGTTGCCCAAGGGAAGAACGTCATCTCAAACAAAAGCATGGTTTTCTTTCATTATTATGTGAAGTTTAATTAAATATTTCCATTTTCAAAGTCAGACAAATGGCATCCATTATCAAGAGCCTTTGTGCTGATTTTAAATGGACGTTCAGCAGAGCACACATATATATCTTAAGATTTCAAATTCAGACTCATCTGTAGGGAACAATTAGAGAGCATCAATAGCAGGACTGGCTCCTGATCACAGGTTTTCATCCCAATGATAACATAGGACAAAAGGATTTAGATAATGACCCGGTTTGAGTGGGTTTAATTGAAATCTGGTAGCAGAACTAAGGGCCCAACTCTCAAAACATGTCTTTTCAAGTGCCCGAGAAGGCAGTAGGGAACTAAACCTCTGGGTTGCTGCATTCACACATCAAATCTCCCTGGACAGGAGGATCAGTTCTGTAATGCGCAGGTGACTTAACGTGGTCTAATGGGGCTCCTTCTGGGATGGCCAGTCCAGCTCACTCACCTCTGGCTGGAGTGACTAATCTAGAAGAAAACACCCTAAGGTTATGGACAACCTGTCTCCACCAGGAATTAGTAAGGCTGAAGCTAGAGCAACTGGAACCCGAACCTAGCCATGCCTCAGTGACTCCCCTTGGAGTCACTCCCCTCCTGTGTGAGTCTGGGATGTCCTGGCCAGGTATTCTCCAGACCAAAAGAAAAAAGAAAAAGAAAAAGCCTTAATCTAAGGGTTAATCAGTGTTTGACTGGCCCATCAAAATCAAACTGTTTACAGACGTACATTTTTGGTGTTCTGCCTATACACAGGGGTATTTATTTTTCCCTTACTAGCTCATGTTTCAGATTAAGCTCTGATAATTCCCAGCCAATTAGCTTTAATTTATAATCAGTGAGATAGGCACAGGGTAGGCTGTTAAGGGCTTGCAAACGCAGGCAGAGGAAGTTTCCTAAGCTCAAGTCTAATTATGTCACTCTTTAATGGTCCCTCATTTTCCTTAGAATAAAATTCGATTCTATTTTTGCAGCTTTTGCCTTCAGTTGTTTATCCCATCATCTGCTTTCCCATGGGCTAAGCCTGCAACCACATTGTTGAACCCCTTTCAGCTCTACAGATACACTATGTTCTTTAGTCTCTTGTGCGATGCACAATAATAGTACTCCATAACATCGTTTGAGGCTTAATTTCCAGAATCATGAGCATATTCGAATTGCTAAGGAAAGGTGACTGAGGTAAGGCAGCTAACGGGCTGAGTTACAAACAGACAGAGAGCCTGAGGTGAGGGTGTGGCATGAATGCCATTTCAAAGGTCTCTACAAGTGGGAGGTGAGGGCAAGAGGTCAGAGTTTGAGATTTAAAGATGCTAGACTCATGAATATAAAAATGAAGTGTGAGCCAAAAAAGTAGGGAGGCCATGGAAGCTGGGAAAAGCAAAGGCATGGATTCTCTATATATTTATGCAAAAGAATACAGCCCTGCCAACATATTTTTTTTATTTAGAATTACTTCACTTTCCCCTCCCTTTACTTCTTCTAATCCCTGCCATGTCTCCCAACTCTCCAGTTAATAGCCTATTATTTGATTATTGTTATATACATATATGTATGTATGTGATGCAAATACACACATACATACTACATACACACGTGTACACACACACACCCAACATATGTCTTGATTTTATTTCAGGCAGCACCATGGGTGGGATTAAGACCTCCAGAGCTGTAACCTATGAATATTTTTCCTTATTGCAAGCTAAGAAACATGTAGTGGTTTGTTCCAGTAAATGTAAGAAACCAATATATCCATCTAGAACATTCTTCCTAGTCCCCACCTCCTTCTATACACCCTTGTCATCCCTGAATGCTTCATGGAGAAGCAATATTCTCCAACATAAATTCCCAGCACCAGTATCAGTGGGAAACATTGTTTAAAACTGCTGAGCAAAAGGAATCAGGGGGAAAGTCAGGTTTGGAGCTGTGTTTCTGAGTTACCATAAATAAATGGTGGAAGCTGCAGTCTGTTCTGGGCTCAGCAATAGTTTCCTACAATTCTGACTGGCACTTTATGGTTAGAATCACCTCTATAGCTCTGGAAATCAGAGCTCCTCTGGGGATTTGGCTATCATCCACACCACACAGCAGAGAGCATGACAGGTAGGAGATTTTCAGTGATATGTGATGATGGTCTGAGATTTGCAACCAATGAGTATGTCACTAGATGATGATGAGACGTCACTCTCCGTAGAACTGTTGGGCTTCCTGACAGCAGGCATGATCCAACCCAATGAGAGGTTGAGCTCAATGGGTTTAAGTCTGTCAATTTGCAATTCAGATTAAATGTTCCTCATTTACAGAAATGAAAGTGAGTTCTTAAACAGAATTATAAAGCAGAAATGAAAAACTATACTCCCATTAAAAGCTGGCGCCCTCTATCGCTAGTGTTCTTTTTGTTCCCATGAGGCTCAGTGATGGCCTTCAATGGCCAACGCCATTTCCAATGCTCACACTAATAACTCCAATAACCTCATACAGAGAGCATGCTGCCACATCTACTTGTCTTTCGAAAGCCCTGGAATCACTTTCTGGGTTAATTAAAACAAACTCTTCCAGTGGAAAGAGAAGGCACACTAAAACCCAAGTAATGGCTGCCAGTAGCAGAGCATCCCAAGCAAGCAGGCAGGATGGGGTAAGGCTGACCAGACAGACTATGCAAGGTGATGTGACTCTAGAGACAAGGACCACCAGGAGATACCTATGCCTTTCAATAACTTCAAAAGGTAGAAGAAAAACTCAGAGAACAAAGGAGGGGAGAAGGCAATGGTATCTGTGAAAATAGTGTGAGAGCAACAAGGAGGAAGAAAATAGGGAGTTTCTACATGGGTTTATCTGCTACACCCTCCAACACACCAACAAGCATTGTGGACTCTAGAAACATCACAGATCTTTACCTGGGCAACTCTTTGCAGGTTTGGCATGTATTTTTATCCTCACTTGGCTCTTGGCACAGATGTACAAGGAGCCTGAACACGTTGACTGCCCATACCAGTCATGGGAACAAAGCTATTTAAGGGCCTCCGGACACTGGGACAATATTACAGCCAAAGATCTAACTTGGCTCCTATGAATAAGACCCTCATCTATCTACAGATGTACATTCACCCTGCAGTACTCAATGGAGTCTGCAAGGGCCATCAGCTCCTAGGAGCTCTCATGGCTGCACTCTGAAGGCAGGTGAGGCCAGTAATAAGAGATCTCAGTAAATAAACAGCACTGACTTTATGAATGATTAATGAGGCATGGTAAGAAATCTCTCCTTTCAAGAGCAAGGGAAGACATTGATGGCATGTTGAGGAAAGTCCCAAAGAACACACAGAAAGCCCTTTGAAATCCTTACATGCAGTTAGTCAGAGAATGGGGAATATATTGATATTTATCACAAGAGTTAAAATGAGATTTTTAAAGTTAACACTTAGAGTTGTATAATAAAATATTATAAAGAGAGTTAAAAACCCATCTCACAAGAGCAGGCAGTTAACACTCAAGGAACTAAGGCGTTTGAGTCCTATAGAAAATCAGTGCAAGAGAAGGCTTTTTGTGAAAGAACACCCTCAATGGCCATCATCATGAAACTGGGTTCAAATCTATCATCATTAAGAAAGTGCATAATCTTTTTGGATTCTTTTGAAAATTTCCTGTCAGTTTGTAAATTTAAGTCTATAATTTAAATTTATAATGCATAACAAGGCAAAGAAGTGAGACGGGAGAGGCTTATATACCGCTGCTGCAAATGAATGTAAATTAGTACAATTATTTTGGCAACAGCTTGCACACCAAAAACAAGGAAATCACCCACCCATTTTTGTCACTCAGTTCCAACCCCTGGACGATGATGCTCATTAGAGTCCTGAGTCAACAATACCCACAGTGGTATGGCTCCATAGCAGCACACAAACAGAAATAACCCAAATGCCTGGCAAGAAAATGAACAAATGAACGACATCTACCCACAGCTGTATTCTCAGGCAACAAAGAAAAGTTAGTTAGATACTACATCCTTGGATCTTAATGTTGAGAAAAATGGTTCAGGTCCAAGTTAATATAGATACACGACTCTGTCTGGATAAGGTTCCAAAACAGGTGTCAACCTGGGGTAGGGATACATAGAGACAAATCTCCAAGCAAGGATTTATTTAAGAAATATAGAGTATAATTCGGGAGATGCAGATCTGAGAACCTCCTGGGTTTGTGGGGAGAGCAATAGATACTGGGGAGGAAGGAGGAGGATATATCTGGACATGAATTCCTCTTTGGTGGAAGTCATGCTCGGGACTAGAGTTCTGACAGCTGAGTGTCAACAGTCACTGCAGGAAGGTCATAATCTTAGTGTGTCACAACACAGAGAGGATCCACCACAGCACCTTCAACACTGCAGACATTTTCCTCAAGTTTCATCAGAAATTTAAAGTAATTAAAAGATGTATCCAGTAACAGGCAGAGTCACCCTGGATGACCTGTGAGCAGCACATGGCTGAGAAGTGATGAGCTACAGCGGCTGAATCAGACAAATCCAAGGGACTTATGGCTAGGAAGAAGGAAGCAGGAAGGATGACTGCCGCCATTATCATTTGCCCCAAATATATTGAAAATGATTGACATCAGGGCTGGAGAGACGCCTCAGTGGTCAAGAGCACTTGTTGCTTTTGCAGAAGACTTGGGTGCAGCTCCCAGAACCTGCATCAGTTGGTTTAAAGACAGAAAGTGGGTGTGGAAAGTTCTAGATGTTTCATCACCAAAACTGTCTGAGAGGATGCTCTATTTAATATCGTTTCAGCAAAAGGACCATGGTGCAGGCATGTGGCCAGTGTCTGTCTTTGTTCAGCCATTCTGCCAGTTTTAGGAGTATGGTTTAAGTCACATATTTGTCTCTTCCATTTGTACAGACATACTCTCGGGAAACATGAACACATAAATTACTACATAATTACACAATCAAGCAGCTTTGTAATATCTAATCCTGACTATCCTTTTTTCCTGGTAGGTTGAATAGTCCACATTTTTTTCTGAGAATTTAAATGGGTGAATTAATCTATATATCTATTTAAAATACATTTTAAATTCTATGATTTTGCTATAACTGCTCTCCATAATGACAGACTTTGGTGGCTTGACACCAATACACCTGTGTTGTTTTCATTTTCAAGACTGAACAATACATTGTTACCTAAAATAACTAACAATATTAATATGATTTACTTGGGTTTTCAAAATACCACAAATTCTTAACACTTATGTAATTACTTATATACTAGTTAAGGCAGCACACATAACTATTTCTCATTTGAGTAAATTTTCGCCCAAATCCAAAATAATGACTGACACAAAAATCATAAAGAAAAATATCACTATGAAAAGCGAATGGATAGGGTGATATCTCAAATGCTTGATCTACAGTAAGTGTGAGTGACTGAGTTCAACCCCTGGAATCCAGAGAGGAGCCAGGAGTAATAATACCACACACTTGCAAACTTAGTCCCATGAAGGTGGACACAGCTGTATCTCTGGGGCTCAATGGCCAAACAGTCCACCCAACTCAGTGAGCACAAGGCCAGGGAGAGACCCTGCCTCAGAAAAACAAAGTGGCACATGAGGAACAACGGCAGATGTTGCCCTCTGACCTCCACATGCATGCATGCAGTTGCCCCATGTATACATACAGGTAAACATCCACATAACATAATGACATTCAAACCATTTACCTTAAGTAGTCACCAAAAAGACTTTCATCACATTTGTCTACATATCATGAAAGGTTTTTCAGAATGGAATTATAACACAGATCTTATAACCTACTTTTCCCTTAGATAACATTATCAGCTGTTCTGTTTTTGTTTTTGTTTGTTCATAGTGTTGAGATTGGAACTCAGGATCTCATGAATACTATACAGGATATCTCTCACTGAGCTCTAGCTTCTGCCCTAGGATCAGCTTTAAATTTAAATCAAATTTAAATATTTAATAAATGCATATAGATAACCTCCTTTTAGTGGGTTTAGAGTATTCTAAAACAAGACATGCTGCTATTGTTTACCAAAAGACAATGGGTTCAACTATCTGAAGACTAATATAAATTTTATGCCAAAGTAAAATTCTCCATTTGTAAGAAATTTCGGGAATAGGCAAATCCACAGCCAAAGAAAATGAATAAGTGGTTTTCAGGAACTGGGGAAAGAAAGAGAGTGGGAAGTGATCATTTATTGTGTATGGGGTTTAAAATGGGGGTGATGAGAACTTTCTGAAACTAAATAGTGGTGATGGTTGTACCAATCCATGAATATATTTTAACACACACACACACACACACACACACACACACACACTACAAAAACTTAAGCAAAAAAAAAAATTAAAAGAAGATATTGCCAATACTCAAATTCACCTACATAGTCTGAATTTATAAGTCAAAACAAAAACTGGCCACTTGAGATGCACACTCCTAACTAGACTACTGATTCAACTGATAGGTGTTCTTTGTCTGCTTGTTTGAATGATCGTGTCCAAGACTATCAAGTATAAAACAAGAAAAACACATTGACCATTTTGAGTTGTAATATCAGTCTACTAGTCTGACTTAAGCCAAAAGAGTCAGTTACTACAAAAGGAAGCAACATACATGTTTATAACTAGAAGTTAACATGCCTATTTGTGGCGATAGAACAAAGAAGAACATGTATGAAGTACTATTTATTTGTACAAATAATATTAGCAATTGGCATGAAATTAACACTCAAAATATATATTCATTGTACCTTTTATCAAAGACAAATAATTAATATCAATATGCTTTTTCTAGTTCACTAACTCAGAACTCTGAAGTGACTCTTTAAAAAAACGTGTAATTGCAACAAAAAAATTAAAACCTACCATCTTGACCTTCTTAAGGGCTCAGGTCAGGAGTGTTGAGTGCATTTCCACTGCTGTGCCACCAATTTCCAAGAATTAAATAAATAAATAACATAATAAATGCCATAGTTAGGGTTTCTATTGCTGTGAAGAGACACTATGACCATGGCAACTCTTCAGGGAACCATTTAACTGGGGCTGGCTTACAGTTCAGAGGTTCATCATCAAGGTGGGAAGCCTGGCAGCATGTAGGCAGACATGGTGCTGGAGAGGCAGCTGAGTATCTGGATCAGCAGGCAGCAGGAAGAGAGTGAGACACTGGGCTGGACTTAAGCATCTGAAGCCTCAAAGCCTGCCCCCTGTGATGCACTTCCTGCAATAAGGCCACACCCCCTAATAATGTCACTTCCTGTGGGCCTATGGGGCCATTTGCATTCAAATCACCACAATAAAGATCCTTCCATCTCTCCTTCTGTCTTCTGTTTCCCCTTCATGCAAAAATAGCACATTCCTATCTGTCACTCAAGTAGAAGATGCTTCACCAAGGAAACCAAACAGACAGCAGGATCACTTCCCATGACTATATGGAGAGTCTGAGTGGGAAAGTCTTCCTTTCCTCAGTAAAAGCAGGCCAGAAAGCTAACATGTCAGAGCGGATGGAGGTTAAAGTTAAACCCTAGCAGCTTCCTCAGCTACAGGGAGATTCCAGCACAGTGGCAGCAGTCCCTGACAATGGCTCCAGCAGTCACTGGGCTGTCCAGAGTACAACAGCAGCCACGGAACCCTTCATGAATAACGGCAAGCTTTGGGGGCTGTGTTCCAGAGGTCCACAGTTCCTGAAGGAACAGCAACTCTATCCGTTCCGCATCAGAAGCAGAAGCTGCCTGTGGCCTTTGCCTTCCTCCTAGGATGGCTGAGTAGTCCTGTCTCCTGATGTGACCTCCTAGAGGGAGCTGTGTCTCCCTCCTCTAGGATTGGTCACCTTAAGTACAATCTAAGTCACAGGCTCACCCCTGCCTTCCCAACCACCTTTTCTGAACCATATTGTCTGGGTACTCACATAATGCAAAACCATGAATTTAATCCTTCAGGTCACATATATATGTGGAGTGTATTTCTCAGTGAAGGAGTGTGTAGTCTGAGATGCAGCTCCACCTGTCCCTTGAGGGGGCAACAAGGACCCATGATACACAAGCCCTAACCCAGCTCATCTCGGCAGTTCAGTTAGGACACCGGCTGACATTGGTTAATTCTTATTCCTGTCATCAACTCAATACCAATCACTTCTGTGAAACTGATCATCTTCCTTAATACTGTGTGAGGTTTGGACTCAAATTCACAAAAATGAATTCACGCTTCCAAAGCAGACAGGACAAAAAAGTACTAGGAAAGGACTAAGCGGCCATCATTCAAAATGATGACATGTTGTGAATAAGACCAACAACGCACCAACACACATGTACACTGTAAGTTAGTCTGCAGTGAAACAAGAACATCTTGAGGAGCAGAGAAAGAACAAATAGGAAGACAACTGATAGTTATCTGAAGGTTATCTGCATGTCTCAAGTCCCCTGAGTAAGTAACAATTTCCAATCGTTCATGAACAATGACATCCCGAAAAGTTTACAAAATTTTCCAAATGGCATCTACAACAGAGTTTTAATTAATATGCCCAGCAAGTGATGTTGTTAGGATGTTTAGAAAAGAACACTGCCTTACAGTGAAGAAATAAATACAAATGATTCAGCCCAGGTTTTGAGGCAGAGGACCGGTGTTACAGGCTTAAGCATCCATTCTCAGCCCTGAGCCACTTGCTCTAAAGTCAAGCCCTGCCCTCAGGTGGGAAGCACCAAAGCCTACAGAGAGAATTCCTACACCAATGGTGCTGCTGGCCTCCAACCCACCACCAAAATACAACAGAAGTGAGAAGTCAGTGTTTCAGGATGGAGAACAAGAGCTCCCCAAAGTTCCTGCCAGGTCAGGAGACAAAACACCAGCCCAGTCAGTGAGTCACTCTTCCTGGCTCAGGGGTCACACGGGAGAACAAACCATGGAAAGTCTCCAGAGCTCAGTGCTACTGGCGCCCAGACCAGAATTCCACAGAGAGATCAGAGATGCACGTGGCTGCCTTCTACCCTGACTTACTTACTCCGGGGAGCAGTTGGCACAGGGGGATTTGAGGCCCTGGCTATTTTGAGATCCCTGGCACATAAAAAATGAACAGGTGCCAAGAAACAGTTCTTAAATGGTGGTATTTCCAATGCTTAATATATTAGTAATTTAAATGATGAAGAAGAATAGCATGACACAGCTGTGCCATTCAACATACAAGTTAAAAACATCAGTTTGTAAACCACTACAAACTATGAGCCAGCTGGGAGACATAAATTGGCCCTTGATTCCTAAACAACTCAAAATTTAGCTATGAGACTCAAGCTGTCTATTCTTCAACCACCTCAGAGAGCTGAGAAGGATAAATATATCTGATTATATAGGAAGTGCAGGGCCTGCAGCTTCCAATACTAAGAAATGACAAACCAGTGACTACCTGGACAGTTCCCATTTTCTCTCCATACATCCCAGCATCAGTCTTCAGCCTTTTGGTCCTGTTTCTCTGACAGACATTTATTGTAGAGCAGGGATTGTGAAGGACTAACCTACCCTGTCTTGGCAGAGCTAGGCTGTCAACTTCCCTGCTACCAAGTTTTGTCCTTTTTGGACAGCAGTCTGTCTGCAGTTGAAGCAAGGAGTTTTTACATGCCAAGAGATAGGCTTGCCACTAATTCAACCATCTCACACTGGAGATTCTTCTTGGTTATAATAGTGATGCAAGTTAGTATGAAAACTAAGTCAGTTATAGAACTTTAAACTCATGGAGATGGTTAGAAGGTAGAAGGTTAAAGTCAGGGGCCAAATATGTATGAACTGGACATTGGGAAGGTATACTGGGCCATTTAACTCTCATAAATGTGGCATATTTAATTCTGCTGTTTTGTATAGAATTTACTGTTATAAGAGAAAGAACCATTTGTTGGAATGAAAAGAGAAGCTGTTGGGGGGGGGAAGAGGGTGGAAGGGTGGGACAGGAAGGGGGAATAGGGAAGGGTTTGCGACTAAGATGTAACTTGAAGAAAAAAAATAAAGTACTTATAAAAAAAAAAAAAGAAAATTGGCCCTTGAGGAACACATTCTATTGTCACTCTTGTTAGTATCTTTGTGCCCTACGGTTTTCCCTTTTGAGACAATAATATAAAAAGCTAACTATGAGACTCGGGGTCTGTGTTTCCCCTCCTCCATCCTTATTATATTTTGACATGCCCATGGGGAATTCAACATCTTCATCACCAGAGCCTGGGTCCCTGCTGAACAGCACAGTTCGGACGGGGGACGTGAGAACATTCAAGATTTCCAAATGGTCACATTTTAGGTGCATCATGAAACAGAACAGCTTGGCTTCAGTGGATCACCCTGGCCAGCCCCAGGGGATGCCAGGGAAGAAGACACTCTGTGAGCTCAAGAGGCTGCCTACTCAAGAGATATGTGTCACCACTGTATTCCTACCTTGAATGGCTGGCGGTAGCCAGGAGATAAAAATAAGCCCATGTGGGAGCCAGGACCATCAACAGAGAAAGAAAGGAAGTGTAATAGCAACATAGTTCTTTGATATAAAAAAGACACATAGAACATGTACAAAAAGAGTATTTTATATAATGTTTTCTTAACATTGTCCTAGTGTCATATGTAAATATGTGAGGGGCTGTGTATATGTGTGTACGTACACATTTTTCCTCACAAGTACTGTATAATGTGCTTGCTTAGCAGGTATAAAGTCTTCACTTTGATTCCAACAGTGCAGAGCAGGTGGGGTGGGGGACTGACACAAATTCAATGATTTAAACAACCAAAATTTATTTCTACAATCCAGAATATATAAAGTCTAAGTACCCAGTGCCAGCAGGGCTGGCTCCTCTGAGCCTGTCCTCTCACATATCCTTCCTTGGGATTTCCTCTGCAGTTGCAGAGCAGTGGGGCTTCCCCTCTGTTATGAAGGCACTGACTGCCATATTGGACAAAGCCTCACCTGAACTGCTTCATTTGGACTCAGTCATCTCTTTCATCAGTCTATTTCCAAACACAGGTCTTACTTTGGAAGCTAGGGTTTTAACACAGGAACCATGGAGGTAATGGGATCGCTGTTTAGTACACAAGGGAACAGCCTCTTTCCCCTAATCTTTCCACTACATGAGGCTGTGCGTACTTGAAGTCTGCTTCCAGAAAACACGCATAAGTAAGTTCAGTCCTTACTTCACACCTTGCACAGCCAGAAACTCCACTGGATCTGGATTCAGTGTAATTAAGAAGTGAAGTGTATGTGGAACGTTCAGGGGAAGAAGCACAAAGTTGCTCCTGTCTTGAGCTACCACATCGAAACCACAGTCCATAAAACTATGAAGGATTTCTCTGTGCTGGGTACTGTTCTCACTCCATTGTTGTAAGAATTTGACCTGAGACCTGTTCCCCACTTTACAGATGAGGAACCCGAGGCTCGGGGTGCAGCAACTTGAACAAGGTCATGTAGAGAAAGGGTACTGAAGTTAGGGGTGCACAACTTCTACACTAACAGATAATTTTCAAGGCACAATGCAGCATATGATCAGAAAACATAATTCAATACTTCAATTGAATCCTTAAAAATATATTTTCTAAAGCTAAACTTAGCCAAAATTTTCTCTGAGGATCTACTGATTATTTCTATGTTGAAATATCCAATTTCCAGTTTGCAACTATGTGATCTGGCCATTCAATGGCTTAAAGAAATAAATCTCAGAGCCAAATCATGTAACTTATCCACCATTTAAAACTCACTAGTATGAGCTATTTCTTTTGTCAATTTGAACTATAAATTTTGGGGGCTGATCAGTTGGCTTACCAATTAAGAGCACTTGTTACTCTCACAGAGGACCCAGGTTCCATTCTATGTACACACATGGTAGCTTACAATCATCCTATCTCAAGTTCCAGGGGATCTGACCTCTGCTGGCACCAGGTACATACATGGTGTACATACATGTATGTAGACAAAACACATATACATGCTCATGCATGCACACACACACTATGTATATACACACATATGTATGTATATATGTATATATCATGCATATAATATATAGGAATATCTACAAATATATATTATATACACATGCTCAAGCATGCACACACATACTATGTATATATACATACACACATATGTATGTATATATGCATATAATATATAGGAATATCTACAAAGATATATTCCAAATCTTTTGTGAATAATTTAAAAAAATAAAGGTCAATCATATAATCAGTAGATTCAAAATTTGAAGAAGATGGCCCACAAAGAATATGAGTCACAGGAAGCTGGAAACACAGATGTTTGCAAAGGGATGACAGACAGCAGAGGAACAAGGCCACTAGCACAGAGCCAAACACCAAGGAAGCCAGAAAAGCTACAGGTTCTGTGCCCTTGGGGTTAATCTCTCTGGAAAGAGAGGCCAGGGTGGTCCCCAGCATAGCTGCCTCTATGCCACTCCACAATGAAATCACTGTCCCCCAAGCACGAGGTTAAAAGTGAGTTAGATGTAGACATAAGGCTGCTATGAAGAACACCCACATAAAAGTTATGATGGTGTCATCTACAAACACTTACTGGTATCAATAGCTTTAAATTATAGGTTGGCATTTGGGTTTATTAAGGAAGATTCTTCAGATGCATTAAAATCTGTTTACCTTCAGTATTGATTTTTTTTGATAAATATATTATCCAGAGAGGTTCTGTGCAGCGATTTCTCTGGGAAAGCTGACATTTATTCAATGATATTTGCTTGACTGAATTAAGTAGCAATATATGTTCATCTATCTTTGGTCTATCTGGGAAATTATCTTATCAAAGTTGAGCCGATATTTTATGGAAATCCTAGGGTCTGACATACATAAAGCTGAGAGAAGGAGCTAGTCATCTAAGAGCCAGAGTTATGCATTAATTCCTCACAGCCATTACACCAAAACATTACAACGTTTCTAAAAACATCTTAGCACAACTGTTTGAATTTTTATGGTGTTATTTCTTTAAAGAACAAAAGAAGAATTGTTGTATTTAATTTTAAATGATTTTCTCCTCTAATAAGTTATCCTGGGACTAGCAAGTAACGTCTTCTAAGTATAAAAGTGGCAGAAGCTGCCAGTTGGTCAGCAAATATTCTCTCCACAGGCATCGGAAGTACTGCTCCATTGCCTTCCTCTCTCCATACAGACAAAATCCAGAGGAACCTGTCACATGATCCTCTTGGGTTTTTCTCATGTCCCATGTAAATGTTTCCTTGAAGGTTATCTTGGGAAACGTGTTGAAATGTCAGAGTCAACTCAGTCCACATGTCTGTGTGGAGAGCCCCTAACTGGTTCTCTTCCAATCTGGAACCACCCTGGACCATAGAAGAGATGGGGACTAAGTGTGCACAGCGTTAAAGTCCTACCGTGTGGGATCCACTTATCACAACATCTTTGTTAACACAGAGACACCTGGGTCTCCAAATTTATCAAAATCCAAAGAGGTTTGTATTCACTGGCAAGCCCAGTCAGTCTTAAATTCGGGATCTAGATGGCAAGGCCTAGTAAATCCAGACATGCCCCTTTCTTAGAGCTCACTCAATGGGCCAGCAGCCATGTGTAGAATAACCATTTTATTTGCTCCTATGAAGACATGCAAAGAAAATGACAGAGTATCATTGGATTACATGATTGAATGCAATCACGACTTAGTTGGGAGTGTGACACATCTGCAAATTGAGACATATTACAGACAAGGCCTTCTACTAGAACATACATACTTACACAAATGACAAACTTAAGTTCCCTCAAAAAGCAAATCCCTTGGTCACAATTCATTTTTCTCTAGTTTCTACTATTTAAAATAAGCATACAGAGTGGGTTTTATTGGCTATTTAACTTTTTTATTATTTATTAATTCATTTTACAATCCAATTGTGGCCCCCTTTCTCCTCTCCTCCCATCCTCCCACCCTCTTCCCTTTTCCCTACCCCACCCTTCTCCTCAGAAAAGGGGAGCAGCCCCTCCCCATACCAACCCACTCCAGCTCACCAAGTCAGATCAGGCCTAAGAGCAACTTCTTCTGCTGAGGCCAGACCTTGCAGCCCACGAGGGGAAAGTAACCCACAAACTGGCATTACCACGCTCTGTGTCAAAAGGCAGTCCCCTCTCCACTTCTTAGGACATCCACGTGGAGACCAGACTGAGCTGCCCATCAGCTGCACACGTGTGGCGGGCTTACGTCCACTCAGCCTAATGTTTGACTGTGGGTCTCAGCATCTGTTTGATCCGCTGCTGGGTGGAGCCTGTCATAGGACCACATGCTAGACTCCTGTCTGCAAGCATATCAGAGTATCCGGCTGGGTAACTTATGAGTAGAAGGTCCTGTGGGTGGATTGGTGTCGCTCTCCCTTCCTTGGGATTCCAGTCAGGTTTTGAGGTGGCTACTTCAGTTTTCCTGTCCCCAGACTACTGCTAGAGTCTCATCTAGAGTCACCCTCTTGTTCTCCCAGGATCGTACCCTGTTGGAGGTCTCCAGCTTTTTTCAAAGATGCCCCCCCAATTGTGCCCCTTTCGCACATATTCATCACAGTGCCTTTCTCTTCTTTACTGCAGACTTCTCTCATTCCCCCATTGCCGTCCTCCACACACACAGTCTGTTCTTCTGTTTCTATGTTCATTTCTTATTTGTTTGTTAGAGAGGTTTTGGTACAGGTGTGTATGTGTGCTTAACCAACTTTCTTTTCCAATTCTCAAGCGTATACCTATTGCCACCAATTATCTTCTGTTATCTTTCTTTTAGTTTTCTGGATGCAAGGCCATTAGCACAGAAACAGTTGTACTTAAGAACTGAAAATCAATCATCTTTTCAAGGTGATTGGTAGAAATAACAAGAATGACCATAAGTGCAGAAAATACCACGGCTCTGGCAGGCTTCGGAACAATTCTTAATATTGAAAAGTACTATTGAGCTTGTCAAATAAAAATCCTAAGAGTCTCTTCTTTAAGATATTTGAACTAAATAGAAAGCAGTCAAGAGGGACAGAAAAAAAGCATTTATCTAAATCATAAGATCCTTTGGAGCTAGGGATTGTCCTTAAATTCCTTTTCCTTTGTGTTAGTGGGGACACAGAGGAAAATGAGACTAAACTCTCCACTCCTCATTATGACCTCAGAAATCTGTGATCAAAGTTTACCCTGCTGGTTGAAACCAGATCTGATCTCTGGGATTTGCTCTGAACCAAACTGTGGGTAGGACTGGCCTGTCCCTGGCTCTCCTAAGATATCAAGTCACTCTCTCTCTCTCTTCAATTTTGGGAACTCTCTGCTCTGTGCTTTGCTGGGAATAAAGACAATATTGATCTTATCTACTGGAGTAGTATTACTAATGACAATGACCTTATGCAATGCAAGGATAAATAAGAATTCTCCACAGGCCCAAAGAGGCCACAGGTGGAAGGGATAAGAATTGCAAGAGGAGCATTCATTACCTGACTCTAAGAACCTGACCTCTCATCTGAACTGGCACTCAAGCAAGACACCTGGGGCAGGGAGCAATGGTCCCAGTGCCAGGCTGAGAGACTGCGCAGCTCCACCTGCTGGGGAATTTAAGGAATTACTGAGATTAGAAGGTGTGGCTGGGCTGAATGCTTATCAAAAGGAAATTAAAGAGCTCGCTAGCTCTTCGGGGAGATAAGAAAAGTGCTTGTTCCTGCCAATCACAGCTATGGCTTCTATTCATCAAAGGTTGAAATGCAACAGTGTGTTGTCTCTGGCTGTTGCTTGGTTGATCGCCAAAGTCAGCATGTATGAACAAAATACGGGCATTTCGTGTCCTGGACGCATTCTCTCTGTGAAGGGAGTACCAAATGCTTCAGCTGTACTTGAGAATGAAGCTCTTTATCTTGGAGAACACAAAATCAGTGTCTGACTACAGTAGTCATATCACAAGAATATAACTTCAAAAACTCAGCGGGTTACAAAACAAAATGGATATGAACATGAGACAAAATGGTGGGGTTTGAGGGGGTAAATGGGTGTGGTGGGGAGATCCGAGGTAGGGGATCAGTCCGTATCATTGTGTGCACATGTAAAACTGTTAAGAAAAAAAATTAAGGAAAGAGAATCAATGAACCATAAAGAACTCCATCAGAATTGCCACCTTTTCGGGGCTCTTTCCTCAGCTATGTTACCATAAAGCTCAGTGTCTGTCTACTACATATCTGAGGTATTAGCAAACTCAATTAGAGCTCAGCTCTTTTCTCTGGAAATAAATCTGTTACCTTACGTAAGTGGCCTACTGATGGAGATGATTGACAAACTCACCTGAGAGTGAATTGTTATTGATTCATGCGTAACTTCCATCAAGTGCCATTTCCAAGTCTCTCTGAAACATGTTTAGTCATCGTTATATCACTTTGTCACTACGCATCTAATAGAAGAGGTTTAAATGATTTTATCATGACAATATATATGACAGCTTGCAGTTACAAATCTCACAAGTGGCACTGCTGAGTGAATTTAGATGGGCTCACTCATATAAAAGTTTAAATAATTCACTTTATCCAACTTTCTATTCCTTAGAAATCCTATACTCAATTTCAAATATATGAATATTAATCCTACTTTCCAATTGTTCTAGAGCATGAGATTTCATGAACTCAACCTTCATAGAATTAATAACATCCACACATGAGTATATTGCCTTCTATAATGCCATTCTGTGTGTATTATTTTATTTGATGGTATAGTAATATGTGTATTTGTTAGCATAAAGAACTTCTCAGAAATAGGAATGAACTATTTACATTATATTTATTCAAAGAGAAAGTGAATTATCATCCCCAGGGGTATCCTTTCTGCAATTTATTTATTTTTTTCTGTTTCTTTCTTTTCCTTGCTGGATTCTCTGAACTGCTAACTATAAATTGAGGTAATCATATCTCCTAAGAAAGCCTTTCAGAATGCTTCTCAGAGTGTCTTTCAGGATCCCTAAGGTCTTTGAGACACTTTCAGGTGACCTCAAATAATACTATTTCCATGACAACAAAACACTTCCCTCTCACCTGCTCACAGGTCCAGGGTGCTGCTCTACTACAAGGGAATGGATGCTCCTCATTCTCCTTGTGTTCTGGACCCAAACTCTGTGCCCAGTTTTAGTGCATAATCCAAAAATTACCAATAGGCATTACCCACATTGACAATGACAACAGCTCCTTAGATCTTTCAAAATATTTTCAGGATATAAAAAACTGACAGGGATTCCAAGGTCAAGGCAGGTGAGGTTCTCCCTTTAGTCACGGGCATAATTTGTTCGCAGGTCCAAGGTTTCAAGCACAGCTGTTCTCCACAGGGCCCTCTCACTCACATGTGAGAGATGAAAATGGGGAACAGGGAAGATTCTGGACCCTTCCTCTGAGGGCGTTTGGTCGCATCCCATCACGGTGTATGCAGTGTGTCTGGTCACTCACCAGCACTGAATAGCAATCCACCCCAGAATGGTGCTCAAAGCAGTGTCAGTGATGGGTCACCTACCATCTCCTGCGTGGGGCAGATCAGCATGGGAACATGGCAGGGTTGTGTTACCATCACTGAGCCCTGAAGCTGGAGTCTTGGAGGCTTCCCTACTTGCCCGCAGCCTGTGCTCCAGTAGTAAAGGCATCTTAGTACCAAAGCGTCTGAGAATCATTTCATAAGTTACACCCAATTCTCAGACGTGCCACTGTGGTGGTTTAAATAGGTATGCCCTCCATAGCCTCATGTGTCTGGATGCTTGCTTGGCCCATGGGGAGTGGCTCTATTAGGAGGCATGGCCTTAATAGAGAAGGTGTGGCATTGTTAGATGAAATATGTCCCTGTGGAGGCCAGGGCTTTGACGTCTTAAATGGTCAAGCTATGCCTAGTGTGAAACACTTCCAGTCTCCTCCTTGCTGCTTGTGAAGCAAGATGCCGAACTCTCAACTCCTTCTCTCTAGCACCATGTCTGCTTGCACGCTGCCATGCTTCCCACCATGACGATAATGGACTAAACCCCTGAAACTGTAAGCCAGCCCCAAATGACATGTTTTCCTTTGTAAGAGTTGCCTTGGTCATGGTGTCTCTCACAGCAATAAAACCCAAACTAAGTCAGCAATACCACCGTCTATTTTCCTCCCTGGCTCTTGTGGTTGGCCCAGTGTGGAGTGTGGAGAACATGAGTCTTGCCATAATCTGGTTTCTGTTGTTACTTCAGAAACCACAGACCAGTTATTTTACAAAGAAATGTTCATCTCCTATGATGGTAAAGGCTGAGCAATCCAAACCTGTGCCCCTGGTGTCTGTGGAGCCTTTGTGCTATGTCACAAATGACAGCAGGCGGCTGTGTTCGCTTGGGGTCCTCTTTCTATAAATCCACAGACACGTACACAGGCCCACACCACACCCTCAGGACTTCAAGGCACATTAACGTCCCCCAGGCCCTACCTCCAAACACCATCAGCCTATGAAACTTGGGATTTGGTATTCTTTCCACCGTGAGTTTTGAGGCAGCTTCTCCCCCATGCAGTCACTTGGCATAAAAGATCCTCAGTGCTTCTACAATTGCCAAGACAGGAAGGAGCAAAGAAAACATGGTGAAGCTTATCCTGGATCTACAAGCTTCCTTCACATTTCATCTGCCAAGGCAGATGTTTTCATGTATAAAACAGGCAACACAGATGCGCCATATCCCAATGTGTCTAGGAAGGGAAAGTGAAAACAATCATCCTACATCTACTAACAACCACAAAGGCTCCATTTGCTGTCAGCTAGTCTCTTTCCACAGATATCCAACACCACTACTGACAGCCACAGGGGCTACGTCTGCTCTCAGACCACCATTTCCCATCATTTAGTGTAAGCCCTTCACCTGCAGACTCTTCCTGGACCTTACAGCACAAACTTCAGAAAGTGTGGGAAAAGATTCTTTTTAGCTATAACACACACGAGACTACATGTTTAAAATAGTTTTCCTCAAAACAACTGAGAGACATAGTGTAAACAAAATATAGTGAATCCTTGCTAAAATTAGGGTAGTGCTATACCCTTTGTTTGGTCACTGCTGGAAAAGCCAATCAGTCATAATAAATCATGTCATAGGCAAATGCTTTGAACCTTTTCAGATGACCGTGTCCACATCAGTGGAAAGAAATTAACATTATTTTTAAAGAATTGTATTTATTACTTTTTATTTGTGTATCTGTGTATGTGGATGTGAGTACAGTCCCCATGAGTGCCACAAGAGGGCATCAGATCCCCTGGTGCTACAGTACCATGCAGTTGTAAGCTGTGTTGTGTGGGTACTGGCAACTTAACTCTAGACCTCAGCAAGTGGAAGCAGCAAATCACTGAGCCGTCTTTCCCACCCAGAAATTAACATTCCTGTCTGAACTGACTCGTCTGGGTCAAGTAACAAATTCATCTGTCAATGGTGGAACGACCCAATGACCTGCCAGCTGAAAGATACAAACTGTATCATTTTGTTTTCCAAATAACAAGCATTGATTGCAATGCTAGAAAGGTCACTTGTCATCAGCTCAGTTGTTGACCTACCGGCAAATTGCATCCTGTCACTCCACAGTACTACAGGAAGTAAGAGACACTTTGTTTATAGAGAATAATTAGGGCGGTAACCGTATTTGCACAAGGTGTGAGATCCCAGGATGGTTCTTATGTTTAACAGAGAAGGAAAGAACAAACAAACATCATGAAAATAAATAGCTAGACAAAGATTTTATAATTTCCTAAGACCATTTCCAGAAACCCCATCCATTTTTTCTAGATTTACAAGCCTGGGATCAAACACAGTCCATGTCTTAAAGTCTATCAGTAAGGATTTCAGTACTGTATACATTCTCTATAATTAACAAGGTAAAAAGACAGCTTTCAATTTCTTTGAGGAATAAAAAAAAAAAAAAACACAATGAGAAATAACACTGGGGCTGGAGAGATGGTTTGCTCAGTAAAGCGCTTGCCGAACAAGCGTGGGACCTGCATTTGGATTCCCAGCCCCCATGTAAAAGCCAGAGAACAATGTCATGCATTTTTATCCCAGCAGCAGGGAGACAGAGAAAGTACCCCAGGGTTGCTGGCCGGTCAGTCTAGCCAAGCCTACCTCCAGGTTCAGTAAGAGACAGTGAAACCACACTTTTTAATTATTAAACACTTATTTATTAGTAACTATATTCACTTATAACAAATACACTTACTTAACTACTATTCCTATAAATTCCTACAACCCCTATGAATGCCTTCAACCCCTAAGACCTAATCACTAAACCTATTGATAACTATTACAACTATTTTCATAACCTTTTAGAAGGATACAGTCTCTGGGGCAGGTCCTCAGTTGTCAGGAAGCCAGTCTCTGGGGTAGACCCTTTAATGCACTTATCAGTCCTTTTCCTGGAATATCTCAGATGCAGGTTCGTCAGGGTAAATTGGCTATAGCAGTCTCACCTTAAGTAAGGCTTGAGGCTTTCTTCTCTCGGGGAGACCTCAGCTGTCTGTAGGCCACCTTACTTCCTTTGTATCAGCAACTCTGCCGCTCTGCCTCAGTCTTTAAAGCTGGACACAGTTCCCTTCAGGCCACTGTTCGGACAGGTCAAACCCCTCTAGGCAAAAGCTGAGCCACAGGGTTTAGTCCTTGGCCTTTTGCTGTCTTGCTGAGGCTTTCTCTGCTCACCAGCTTCTTTCTGCCTCAGGGAAATCAACCATCAGTTCACCAGCATTTTCTTCAGCAGGACTCGCTAGCATCGGAACTCTGTAGTATCGGGGCCCTTAGCACGACACTCTCTCATATCGGGGGCCCTTAGCACGCACCTCTCTGGCGTCATCCACTTGTCCTTAAATAGGATCACTCCTTGTTCCACCTGCTTCAGCTTAATTTGGGCTCTGCCCACTTAGCAGTTGAAAGGAATGCCAGGTCATAAAGTCTTTCCTTGTTTCACCTGGCTTCAACCTTGTTTTTCAGTACATAGAGATTCCCCTCGTTTCATGTGACATCATCCATAAGGTGATAAGCTAATTGCTCACAGCCAAGTTGATATTCATGCCCCGGATTAAGAGACTGTATCAGAAATCTAGATATTTACTAAATCTAATTTATATTAATCTAACTCCCTACAAGACAGTCTCAGACAAGAAGATGTAGACGTGATAAAGGACAATGCCCAACGTCAACCTCAGATCTTTACAGAAACACACACACATGTGCATATACACCTGTCATGCATGGACACATACACAAACATACATACATGCAGAGAGAAAGAAACAGTTCTAAAGTAGAGAATTAAAGCATATGACGAAGGACCAGTCACTTGAAAAACAAAATTTCCCTGACACCATCATAACAGTACCACTTGCTGCTGTATTAGTATGCCACCTAGGTATCTGATGCAGACACTTCCTCCCACATAATCAGTTGTGTGAGTTTGTCCACCCACCAGATAGAGGCCCTATGATTGTCCAGCAGCCAATTAATTAAATAGCCATATTTATTTCTCTTTCACCAGTTAAGCTTTGAAATATTGCATTAAAATATAATTTGTCACAGTGTAGAATAAAGTGTCCGTTAACTAGGCATTAAAGTCCACTTATTTAAAATAATGGTCTGCATAATCGTTTCCTAGAGTTTGCCAAGAAATAGACGGGAAATTTTTTTTTTGGTTTTTCGAGACAGGGTTTCTCTGTTTAACAGCTCTGGCTGTCCTGGACTCGCTTTGTAGACCAGGCTGGCCTCGAACTCGCAAAGATCTGCCTGCCTCTGCCTCCCAAGTGCTGGGATTAAAGGCGTGCGCCACCACCGCCCGGCTAGACGGGAACTTTTTTATACTTAGTCTCCTACTCCGCAGAGGACAGAAATACATGCAAGCACAAATTCAAAAACAAAACTTCATAATCCCCTTCTTATGCGCTTTCTTACAATGTGTCTCAGCTGTCAGGGTATCTACCTGTAGGAGACGGAGTGTTACACTTGACACACCTACGGAGGCCTAAGACCAGAGCATGCAGGACGTGTCCTAGTTTAGAAAGTCCTAGAATTATATCCCTGAAATTAGTTGCCCCAAATTGGTGTTACATAAATCCCTGGGCACCAAGGAGCCTCTCCAGCAATTGACCAAGAACCATCACAATATGCTGAGAAAGTGAAGCCAGGGCTCAGCTTGCACTGTTTGAAATGTAAATATTTTTGTGTGATTTGACAGCATTTGGCTAAAACGCATCCGTGGATAAAAATCAGGTCGGCATGGTCCACTGTCAGTTCACCCCAGCTTTGTGCCCTTTTCTTTCCCCACATTTACAAGTTTTGCTTAATTCAGGAGTTCAAAGGAGTTGAAGAGTAATTACACATATATACTTCACTTAGCATTAATAATTGTTAAGATGCTTGTATTTGCGTGTCTGCTGTACACCCACACCTACACACACACCACGCACATACACATACTTATTTTCCTTTCTGCACAGACATCAACACTTATGATCCTTTAAATTTTTGGCATACAATCTCCTAAAATCAAGGAAATCTTACATATTCAAATGTTTCTTCAGCATTTATTTACCAATCAAAGCTCATTATGACATCTCTGATGCAAGCATCAGAAAATCTGAGTTTTCAGACAGGGAGATGCCTCTGTGGCTAAAGCACTTGCCTTGCAGTCCTGCCAGCCTGAATTCAGACCCTCAGGACTCAGGTGGATGTGGGAACCAGTGGTCAGTGTCTCACCTGGGGTACCAACACTTCCTTATGAGAGGTGGATTGCTGGAAGATTCCATCCACCTAGTTTGGCATCTACAGCATCAAACAGGAGAAGCCCTGTCTAACAAGGAAGAAAGAAAGGACCTATACCTAAGGCACCTGTGTCCAGCCATATGAACACACATAAATCACACACATACACAGGCAACTTGAATTTTCATCTTCGTGTAGTCAAAACTTTCTCCTTCCTTTGCCAAAGATCAATAATCAAATCATTTCCTTGCTTCTCTTCCTCCAGAAACTCAGGAGAGTCTCTAACAATGTTTCCTCAGATAACTGGGGAGATGACTTACATGAAGTCCTGGGTTCAGATCCCAGCACCCCATAAAAACTGGGCACAGCCATGTGGGTCCCAGGGACTAGGTAGCCAGCCTGTCTAGCCAACATGTGATGGTGAGGTCCAGATGCAAAAAAAAAGTGGGGAATAATCAATAAGGGAATATGTCAGACATAAAGCCCTGGCTTTCACATGTACACTCAGGAAGCACACTCCAATGCACTCATGAAACACTCCTACACACGCGCGTGCGTGCACACACACACACACCCCACACCCCACACACCTGTGCATGCACACATGTTTTTCTGAGGGCTCCATTTCTTCTCCTCTCCTCAAGATACATGGATGTTACTAACATCATGTGCATCTGTAAGGCAGTCTGTGCATGCGCACACTCTCTCCCAACACTGTCTTCATACAGGACTTCCTTTATGTAATGCTCCAGCCCCAGTCATGTTTCTGTGGCTCTCTTGGCAGATACTTTCTTCTAGAAGTCCTCTGTTTCTCAACACTGAGCCTCTGATAGGAGAGCCAGATAGAGTCCAACACTTCCCAGTACTAGGTCACCTGGGTGCCGGCTTGCCACTACAGACTTAGGACCTACAGCTATGTTGTATGCATGATGTGAGCTGAAGAGGTAAACCTGGAAGACAAGAGTGAACCCCGCTCTGCCCTGATTTGAAGTCAGGAATAACTCAAACCCAGCATTTCTCATTTAAATGCTTAGCACACTTGGATAACTTGGGATATGAAAGTCCTGAAGGCAAGTCTGAGGGACTATGAAATGACTTCTGGCCCAGGCAGCAGAAGGTGAAATGTGTGAGCCTCAGGCCGCCCAGAATATCCATGCTAATCCCTATTTTGGCTGTGTGAGGACTTATCAAGTCTACCACCTGCCTGCTACTCGGCTCTACCCAGGTAGGGCAACACCCTCCTACCCCAAGCCTCTCTGGCCACACAAATGCATTCACAGAAAGAGAACTACTCAACTTCCCTAGACCCTGGAGATAAGTATCTAGGCCTCGGGCTTTCTAGTCTTGAGGAAATGGTTTTCCAATTTGTTCATCCCAGTTTGTGTTGTCTGTCAGGAATCTGTTCAGAAGATGAATTGGGCTATTCCTGGGTCCCAAGGCATAACCTCTGGTCCTTCTCCCAAACACTTAGCCAAAGTAGGTTCTTCATTTCTATAAATAGGTCATGTTCAGCATCAGCCTTTCCCTGTAGAACATACTAGTGGGGCAGGGAGGACCCTAACACTACTTAAATTTTCAGCGTGCAGTCCAGAGCCAAGTCTAATACACTTGCAGTCATTTAACCGCTCTGGTCCTCACATCTCTCATCCCTCAAGCCTCCTCTACTCAAACACTAGCTCCATTTGTGCCATCTGCCCCATTTGACCTCTCTGTTTATTTTATTACTTGGCCTCACAACCCTCTTATAATATCACCTTGCCTAATTTTACAGGAAATTAAACAAGAAATAAAACTGTTACAGTACTTATTTATATACAGAGACCAATTTGTATACTTTTCAGCAAGTATGGTAAACAGAGTTAATCACTATTCTTATGCTTTGTGGGTTTCTGAGTAGCTAAGACAAGACTTTAGAAAAAATTTAAAGGAAAACAGCTGTGACTGCTAAGAATACAATATTGTGGCTTCCACTGGCTTGGAGGAAACAAGATAGACAGCAAAAGTGGTAGCAGAGTTGGAAACAGTATCCCTCTTCATCTCTAAATCTTTTACATTTCAGAACAGAATGGCTAAAAGCATCGTGCTCAGTGAAATGACAGTGCAGAAGGGTGTTGTCCTAGCTGCTTTTCCCATGGCTGTGATAACACACTCTGGAAAAACCAGCTTAAGGGAAAAAGGCTGTACACTGGCTCCCAGAATTCAGTGGAGCAAGTCTTCAGATTTGAGTACATATCCAGGAATAACTGCAGAAACCAGGAAGGTAAAATGGAGTCATTGCTGGGGTGGGGCTGGAGGAGTAATGAGGGGAGAGGAGAATAGAGGGTACAAGTGATCTGATGGGGGATGAGTAAAGCGGGCTGGGGGCTCTAATTAGGGAAGAATGGGTAAAGTAAATTCAGAAGAAGGAGGGGAGGGTAAAATGAAAGTAAGGATGTGTGAAAAAGTCATAAGGAACTTTTAGTATCTAAAAATATCTTGAATACAGGCAAGTCAGCATACAAATATACACATACACTTCAAATAAATTGTTCCCAACAAAGCTGCCAATACTTCCTCTGAGAACCAAAGACCACAACCACATAACAAACAACAGGCATGAGAATCCCACTTTTAAGTTGAAGGTCAGGGCTGTATAAGGGACTGTCAAAACATTATATACTGTTACTGCTGTCTTTGGTTGCCCCCAGAAGTGAAAGGTAAGTCCCTATTACTGAAGATACCCCGTTCTCACTCAGACAGTGCTTAGAAGCTCCTGTGCTAGAACTGATTTGAAATCCTATTCCCAGAGTTCTAGCTCTCATGTTATCAGGAGGCTTCACACAGGGCTCCAAAGGAGGGAAGAAATCAGTAGTCCTACCAAGGCCCAATAACCTTAAGGGTATAGTACTGGTATGCAGACCTCCGTGGTAACCAATAGCTAATTGGATTTAAGATCTGCTCAATAAGAGGGAAATCATGTCTGATACTAGAAATCTAATGAACTACCTAGGACTTGTGAAGTCATAAATTTTGGAGGAAAACCTAAAACTACCACTTCACTAAACCAGCATAGTACCTAACTATACTCTAAATATTTGTCCTTATACCCATAAATAAGTGTAGTTCAACAGAAAGAGATCAAAACAGAAAAGTATAATCAATCAAAACACAGAGTTGAGGTGCCCTATCCCAAAGGATACATCTACAAAATAACTCCTGCATCTAAGCCTCAGGGATCATTGAGGGAGAGGGGCAGACAGATTGTAGGAGCCAGAGGAACAGGTAATTTACTGTGAAATGTCAGAAGATATACCTATAAAGTCTCACCAACATGACTGCCTAAACATGAGCTGAACCAGGATGACAACAAGAGAATAAGGACCCTGTCCTATGTGAAAAGGTTTGGAAAAATGAGACGGAAGGAAGGAATGATGTACTATTATAATTTCAAAAAGTAAAATATATTTTTAAATGGTCAAAATGGTTAATTTGATGCTGTTTATCACAATTTTTAGATGGGCAAAAATCCAAATCATGCATAATTAAAAAACTAAGGAGTTCTTACTTCTTTTCTAATTAATGTAATCTGTCACCTGCAGCCATGTCCAATCTCCTCATGTACTTGGAACTGTCACAGGCGCGCGCACACACACACACACACACACACACACACACACACACACACACGCCCCTCCTACAGTAAGGGCTGCCATGAGGGGACCACTTAATCACACACATGGAAAGGAGGCACACAGAGTTAGGAGCCCCCCATGGGACACTGCTGGTGCTCACCAGCATCTCAAGTTGTTCTTCCACATTCTGTAACTTAGAAATGCGGACAGGATACAGCCCCAGCCACTGCCCCATAGTTCACACTTCAAAGTGGAAACTCATTTGAATTCTCACCTGGTGACATGAGTTGCATGAGGGAGAAAGAATGCTCTTGGTAGTCACAGAACAGAAGACTTCAATGGAACAGTCAAGAACAAACAATCCCTTTTTCATGCGCTAAGTTAAGTGACCAGAAATATCCACACTCAACTAAAATAATCTTAAATCCAATGTGCTCACATAATCGATGTGTTGAGTTTTATATGATTAAAACTGAGAACATGCTCTATAGAACATGGAGCATGTACCCTTCACTCTTAGCACCACAGCAAAAAGTGTCACTGCTTTCAAAGACTTCTTCCAGATTCATAAAAATCTATTCAAAAATCTCACAAAGATTCAGAAGTTCTATTCTACACTTTGCGCCATTTAGAGAAGACAATAAGAAATTGGCGTGAGCTATCTAATCTACAGAGTTGAGGGCAAGCTGCAGGCTGCATTTACACTAAACTCAAGGAAAAAGAAGGAAACAGGAGGACAACTAAGAGAATTGGAGGGAGGGACGGAGGAGGAAGAGAGAGGTAAGAAGAGGAGAGGATAAAGAGGAGCAGGGGGAGAAAGAAGATAAGGGGGAAGGGAAAGACCAAAGAGGGGAAGGAAGAAGAGGAGAAATAGAAGAAGAAGGGAGGGGGGGAGGGGTTTTTCTTTAAGATTGTGCTGGGCGGGGAATGATGCTGAGATTCTGATGCAGATTACAGGTTTTCCCATGGTCAGTTCTGAGGCAGGTTCTCAACATCTTATAGCTTTCAGGGTCCTGTATAATCTGTAGCCCTGCAAGGATCACCCCTTGTTCCTGTCCCCAACTCACCTAGATCATGTGGCCTCCATGGCCTCCTGGCCTTGCCTTGACTCAGGTCTCTATTCAGTAAAACAGGCATCATCTACCATTGCCTTCACAGTTCAAACCTTATCCCAACATCAGGATGTGTTCTTCCTTAAGTAGTGCCTACCACTAAATATGTTCTCACTACTTCTTGGTCATGTGTCAGACTCCTCCATGAGTCATAAACATCAGGAAGACAGACTCGGCTGCTTTTGGTCCAACACCCAGGGCCAAACCCATGGAAGTCTTCACAAATGCAGCTGTCACTCAATACCCACAGGGGATTTGTTCCAGGACCCCTCGGTGATACCCAAATCACGGGTGTTCGAGTTTTTTGTATTAAGTGTTGTAATATTCACTATGCACGTTGTCATTTTCAGGCTCTATATGTCAAATAACCTGCATGAGTTAAAATAACCAGGGGCATGTAAATGTTACGTAAACAGTTATGCTTTGTTGTTAAAAGGAAAATGAAAAGAAAAATAGCTCCGTGTAAGGCCAGTAGAGATAATTCTTTTTTAATACTGTCTGTCTGCAGTGGGTTGAATATGAATATGGAGCCCACAGATACAGCAGGCCAGCCACATTACTAAATGAAGATTGTATAAAATTAAGAGTTTAAGAACTTACACAAGGGTCTAATGAAGGGACAGGGCAGTAGCTGGCCTTTGCGGGATGGGCAGTCCTCGGTGGGTAGTCTTCATGCTCACTTGAAGAGGCTTAGATATGCCACCTAGACTGAACGCCAATGCCCTCACTACGGCTATGCCAACACACTATGCTAGTGTGTATGCTCTTACAAGGTCGTCCAAGGACAGTCCCCAAAGCAAAACCGAAAGCTGATCTTCCCAAAGGATCTACTTCTCCAGACTTCTGATTCCTGTGGTGTAAAGTATGGAGATTGCCATCCAGTCTCTCTTGGGACTGCCACAAGGATCAAATCACACAAAGCTAAGATGTCAAGCAAGTGCTAGAATCACCTGTATGTATCAGATTATTTAATTTTACGAGAAAGACTGACTATGAGCAAGCACAGCCACTTGTCTGTGATTTAGACTCTCTTTTCCCCTTCCTACCATTTATTTGCTCTGTCTTGTTTAATGGGCCAAGCATATAGGAGAAAGCTAAGCACAGCCTCATGTTACTGAGTGCTAAGTCTGATGAACCAAATTTGACATTATCATTTAAATATTTACCACCTCACAGATAAAAGAGACCAGACATGTTTTACAGCACATGATCTTTGACCCATCCAGTCAGACCTAGAATGTAAGGAGGCTTAGGGGAAGAGTTTCCATTCAGCTCACGCGATGAGGATTCTTGAACATCAGCAACAATGCCTGGCAATGGCAGGCCTTTAATTGACATTTGTATAGGGGCAGCTGACTGAAGAATCAGTGAGATAATTAAACAAATGTTTGAATATTTTGTGACAAAAGTATCTCTTACTGGATACACACTGTGATTTAAAAGGAAAAGATGGCCTTTCTAAGCTCACAGTCGTTTTCTTCATTATTCAAAAACCACCACTAGAGACCCAAAGTGCAAATAAATGGGAAGACCATCTCAGCACATGGAAAATAGGCCCAAGAAGAGCAGCCAAAGAGAAAACTTCAATTATGTTGTCAGTCAGTCACCCTCCCCAGTGTGCAGCCAATGCTAAACAAATACACATAGTCATTTTTCTATTTTCTGGGTCACCACACTAAAAGTGCCTATTGCTCCTCTGCCAGGCACTTCCGCCTCTCTGCCTTTGGTTGGTCACCATGGACATGACTCAGTCCTTAGTCACTCTGTGTCCCTGCAGATGAGTAGAATTGAACTTTGAACTCCTAACGTTCAAAGCTGAGACAAGGAAGGCAAAAGAGCTTTTCTGTGATTGAAGCTCACACTCTGTGAGAAGCCGCAGTGGAGTTATCTCCCCCTGCACTAGGGACCGAGTTCATTTCTGATAGTTGCCTTTATAGGGATAGTGCCTTAAATGGAGACTGTGGACATAAGTAAACACGAGTTCTCTGAATACTAGGTAGTCATGCATAGAATCTGCTCTGGGATAAAAAGCTACTGCACATAATCATATTGTTTTTATTGTTTTATCTTAACACAGGGGTTAAGAGCACTGGCTGTTCTTCCAAAGGACCCGGGCTCAAATCCCAGCACCCAAATGGCAGTTCACAGCTGTCTGTAATGGCTGGGCGTGGTGGCACATCCCTTTAATCCCAGCACTCTGGAGGCAGAGGCAAGCAAGTGGATCTCTGCAAGTTCAAGGCCATCCTGGTCTACAAAGTGAGTCCAGGACAGCCAGAGAAACCCTGTCTCAAAAAAACCAAAAAAAATAAAAAATAAAATTAAAAAAATAAAAGGTCACACATTTTATTCACAAGACATATTTTTAAACATCAATTTTTTTAAGAATTATTTTTCAAAATGTGTGTGTGTGTGTGTGTGTGTGTGTGTGTGTGTGTGTGTGTGTGTGTGTATTTGCTTTTGAGTTTTGAATGCAGGCATCTGTGAAGGTTGAAAGTGGGTGTCCTGCCCTGGATCTTGTTATAAAAGGCCCCCTACAGGTGCTTGGAACTGAACCCAGGCCAAGAGCAGCACATACCACTAATCACTGAGCCATCTCTCCAGCTCTTCAATATCAATTTTGTAGCCTGGCCTAATAGGACAGGCCTTCTGAGGAGGCTGAGACAGGAGGATGACAAGTTTGGGCTTTACATGGGGCTACAGAGTGAGTTCAAGACCAGCCTCGATAACTTAGTAAAACCTTGTCTCAAAATAAAAGGACAAAAATGGCTGGGGGTATGGCTCTGGAGTAGAACATTTGCCTACCACGTGCAAGGCCCTGAGTCCACTCCCCAGCACTGCAAAGAAAAATATTGAAATTAAATAAATAAATATCCACTGTTTAAAACTAGAGGCCAGCCTGGTTTACAAAGCAAGTTGCAAGACAGCCAGGGCTACACAAAGAAACCCTGTTTCAAAAAAAAAAAAAAAAAAAAATCAAACCAAACCAAACAAACACTAGAGTTAGAAGAGTAAGTTACAAATATCATACAGTAACAAAATATAGAGACATGGACTGTTGCTCTGCTCTAGGTACATGTTCTGTGGTCACATCTTAGAACAATTGCCTGTGTGATACTCACAGGGTGTGAGTTGGTCTGTCAGGCCAGAAGCCACAAAGCTAACCAAATTCACCAGACTCTTAGCTGGGTTTGAATTCAAGTTCCTATGCTCAGAGTAGCAATCCTTATGACAGAAATTGAAAATTCTCCTGAGTGCTAATGAAGACCAATTGATAGGAAACAAACCACACAGTTACAATAAAAGAAGCAGTTTACTGTTGTTTTACCCCTAAGAAAACTGTATGGTAAAGAACCTACCACAAAAGTGTGGAGTTGAAATACACAAAGTTACATAACACTTAGTATTTATTTGTCTTAAACACGTGGTTCCAGAGACATTCTGCAAACTCAAAGGAGTGATCAAGTCAGCTTGGACAAAGCTGCAGACCGTGTTTAATTTTTTTTTTTAAAGATTTATTTATTATGTATAGTGTTCTGTCTGCAGGTATATCTACAGGCCAGAAGAGGGCACCAGATTTCATTATGGATGGTTATGAGCCACCATGTGGTTGCTGGGAATTGAACTCATGACCTCTGGAAGAGCAGCCAGTGCTCTTAACCGCTGAGCCATCTCTCCAGCCCCCCGTGTTTAATTTTTTAAGGTGGTTATAAATAGCCTCTCACATGGAAGATTCCAAGAAACAAATCATACCTTTGACTCGAGAAAGGACGTAGCTAAAATAAAAGGCTAAAGTTAGTTAACATTTTAGACCATCATCATTTTTGAAACTCCTTTTGGTAGGTTATTTGCTAACAAGAATCACGGTTGTGCAGCCAAGACTGTGGCCGTAGGCAATGAACGAGAGAGACAAGCCAATGGTTGGAAACCCACATAAACAGGAAGTGAAAGGAAATGTGAAATCATGCTCTTGGTTAATAATTATAACGTGAACACAGAAATAAAAAAAGCAAGCCAAGATCTGAAACAACACTCAGGGAAGGGCTGATACCAAACAGCCTTACTGAGGAGTGGAGGGCAAACTTCCCCAGTAACAGTAGGAGCGAGGGATGTGGTTCTGTGTGTCACCCGGTCTCTGCCCAGCTATGCAGACCTGACCATAGAGCTTAAACTGTGACCCACTGTTTGTGTGAACGGCCACAGCTCTGTGCCAATAAACTCCATGGACACTGAAATGAGAACATCTCATCTGAAAAAAATGTTATTATCCTTTTTTAAAAAAATGACTCCAATTGCTTAAAAATGGAGCTGCCACTCCTAGCTCAGAAGCCAAATCAAAACAGGCAGTTGGCTGGATTTGATCTACATCAAATACGGCATCAGTCTACATGTAGCACAGCAAGTAGCACAGTCATAAGAACAAATCCAATTGCATTGTTAAGTAAAGGCTCAAACAGCTTAACTAACCCATGTGGTTAACAAAAGCCACATGGTTTTCTCTGCCACTGATTTACCATAAGAAAATTTAATAGCTTTTAAATTATACTTACGTATTTATTATTATGTGTGACATGTATATAACTCTCTCTCTGTATGTATGTGTGTGATATGTAGTGACACACTGTGTGTTTGCATGTGTGTGTGAGTGTGATATGTATGTGATGCATTGTGTGTATGTGTGCATGTGTATGTGTCTGTGTGTGCATGTGTATATGTGTTTCTATGTGTGTGTGAATGTGTATGTGGTATATGTGTGATATGTATGTGACACACTCTGTGTATATGCATGTGTGTGTGTTTCTGTCTAGCTCTCTCTGTATCTCTCTGTGTGTATGTGTATGTGTCTAGACTTCTGGACTTGAGTTTGTTTCCTACAATGAGAGATAAGAGGACAATTTTCTGGAGTAGGATCTCCCCTTCTATCATGTGCATCTGGGTATGGAACTCAGGTCATCAGGCTTGGTGGCTAGCCTCTTGTCATCAAGTGAGGTGCTCATCTTATGGCTCAAATAGAGTCAGCACAGGCCCACCCAAGAGGATTCTGAAATATTTGGGCTTCTTTTAAAAAGTGACTGTCTTTCTTTTTTCAAATTGGAAAAAAATTTTCAATGTAAAGGGCCACAGTAATGAAATCAGATGCATAATGTGATAAATTACACATTGGAGGCTTGAAATGCAGCTCAATGGCAGATGGAATACTTGCTTGACATGCAAATTGCCTGGTTTCCATCCTTAGTGAAATACAAGCACACAGAAAGGCAGATTACATCAAATGGGAAGACAGACATGACATCAGCCATGACTGTGCTTGCATAGAAAGATTCACCAGGTGTTCTGTGGACACCAATGGATACCAGTGAACACCAATGGATATTTGAAGAAATGGCATGGAAAAACTCAAAGGCCTCCAGGGTAACAACACTGCTTGGGGAGCAATGATGCGGCAAGGGCATGGCCATGATTCTATCTGCCAATCACAGATAAGAAGATGGAGTGGGGCAAACCAAGAGTAGCCTGCTAACACCAGAAGCAGCATTGAAAAGCACACATGCTCAAGATAAAGTTAAAGACAGCAAAGGAGAGCATGATCTGGGGAACCAAACAAGACTTGGGAGACTCAGCAGCCTAGCGAAGCCATGGTTCTTGATTTGGAAATTATAATGAATTAAATGTGGGGAGGAGAGGAAAGACATAGAGGTGGGCATAACAATTGTTAAAGCTTATTAGGAACAACATTAGATTCTACCTCATGCTTTGAAGCTACCTGTACAAGATTACACACCAAATCTAATTTCTGCTGCATGTAGGCACGTTAATGAAAAGTTTGATATTCATTAAAAAATACAAATATGTGTTTTATCTGAAACCTAAATTTCAAGAATATATTTTTAACAGTTTGAATCCTAAATGGCACATTCATCATCTGGTTTCAATAATGAATCTGCAAACCTAAAACTTTAAACAGACTTCCAAGGTCACAGCCTGAGAAGACAGCCCCCATAAAACAGACCCTGCTGTGATTACACCAATCATCAACTTTCTACTCTTCCTCCAAAAAGATAATTCTGACTGATGCTTAGTGAGGTAAGGAGTTTGTACTTAACATGAAATTCACTAAGCACTTCTCTGTGGGGGAGAAAAAAGAACCCATCCACGTATCCTTACTGCATCCTCCGAATGCTTTCAAGGTACAAGAGAACTCCTGAGGCTCTGGGGCTGAGAAAGGAGGTGTGCTTCAAGGTCCTAGAGTTCTGCCCTTGACACACATTTTCCAGAACGGACATCCAACTGTTTCCCATATTTGCTGTTTGAGAAAGGACCCATCTGGGTCACATCCACTAATTCATCTAAGGTACGCTCAAAGATAGAAAGTGAACCATAACTAGTCTCTAAAGAGAGAGGTGCAAGGTTAAACTCCTGTAATTGGTCCTCTCATTTGCACCACCTTCCCCAGCCAATCAGCCATTGAGAATTGCACTCAAAGACCAGCATGCTCTTTCATTCAACCAATGTCCAGTGGGCAGTGCTCTGTGATTATTACTAAGGCTCTCGGGGTGCTGCTACTTCAGAAAGAACACTGAACAGTGAGCAAACCTGATGGCATCCACGGATCAGAAGTTGGTTTGGTCAAGGTGTTCACCTGCTCCCAATTGAAGTCATCATCCTCGGCCTGACTATATCCACATGTGCCATATGGCTCATCAAAGAGGCAGCCACCTGCAATGGAAGAAAGAGAGGCAGCGTAAGTTACAGCTGGAAGTTTGAAATGAGATACACCAGGAAAACAGACATCCACCTGACATCAAACTAACTCTGCTTTGACCTTGTTGCTTGGGAACAAGGGTCTGGCTCCTTCTGTAACACTGACTAATGTGGCCGAGTATCAGCAGTGCCTTCACAATGCAGACACACATTGCTCTCTAGAAGAAACCTAATGTGGGTAGAAGATGAATGAAAATAGCAAATTTTAAATTCACATTTTCCAGATGAATATTGAACTTACAAAATTCATCTTGAATTAAAAACGTCAATATAATTCCCTCAAGTAATCAATATGTTTTCAATTGAAAATTGTAATTTGTTCAGAAATTAAAAAGAGAAATGTTTTCACTGAAACACTGGTGTAAGAGTAGAAGACAAGGCACACCACAAATGATGAGCGTGGCCTCAAAATATTTTTCAAAGTATCCTTTTAAAGCTTACATAGAAGAGGGTTTCAGTTTACGCTTTAGGAAATTCGAGGACTCACAGTCAAAAAATAGATCATGAAGTCGCTTTATAGTCCATACAAGTCTTAGTGGCAGAAATTTCAAGGCTCAACACGTGACACACATCTGCTTAAGTTTGGTACAATGAATGAAGCCATTTAAACAGAAAGACAGAAAATGCAGTATACACATGCTCAGAAGCTCAGATGCTTCAGCATCAAATTCATCCAGCACATTGGTGGTTTTCAGTCTCACCCTATGGCCTCTTAGATGCCTGTTACCTTGAATTACTTATAGTGGCAGGTCTTTGTCCAAAAGACTCACAGGGGGACAGTGAATGATTATACTGATCACAGTAATTATCATGAAAAACCTGCTATCCATTACATAATGAAAAGCAGATATTATATAATCCGTTGCATAATAAATGAATCCTATTAACTCAAAATATTAATTATAATTGTCGGCAGTTGTAAGAAGTGAGGATTTATGGCGAGATGCAATTTTAGGACTATTATTGCTCTATGCCTGCCATGTATACTCTAGAGGCAGAAGGCAAGGAGAACAGCAATTATAACTAGAGAGAGGATGGATTTGAAAGGTCACCTGACCCAAATTTTACCCCCAAACCTAAATCAGTCCTATGCCTTCCAAGACAGCCAGTCTCTGAAGACATGAGAAATAGGACATTTTGTATGTATAAAATTCCCAGATAATTCTGAGGAGTTCTAGTAGCTACTCTGCCTCTTGAAATGTGTACCCATTTATCTTCCTTCCATCCCATAAGGCAACAGTAAAGCTCCCAGCTCCAGCACAGGGAACCTGACAGTTTCAAAGGAGCTGTCTTGTTCTGTGTTTTAACTTCCCCAGTCAGTACATGCTCCACTCTCCCCAATTCCTCCTGGGAGGTTTCAGACCTGTCAGCGTGCTAGCAAGTGTTACCTGAACAGTGTGGCAAAGAATGGCACCCAGTGCTGGGGCAGGAATACAACTGACTCCTGCTCTTGACCTCACTCTAACCCCAGCTTGGGCAAGAACACTGGTCCATCCTGAGCTAAAGCATGTGTCTTTCCACATCTGCCATCAACATCAAGTTTTTCTCCTTTTGTGAGGGTGTCTGTCTGCGTGTGTGTGTCTGTGTCTGTGTGTGTGATCTCTCTGAATGCACAGGACTGTCCACTTATCCTTACTAAATCCATCTCTTTTTCTTTGCATCTCTCCAGCCCTTGGACCGTTTTGGTAGCCCTGACCCTGTTATCCTAACTACATTACAGAATAATCATAATTACTCACAAAATCCAAAATGCTCTTGAATTAGAAACTTTTTGTTAACTCACATCATTCAACAAGCTCAAATACTTCCACACCTACTTTCAGGCGATGGGTCAAGATCAAAATGCCTATGCACAAAAAAGAATGCAAAAATCATCATCATCTGGCTATATGTGCAGCCCTCTAGGAAATGAACAGATTCTGTGTTTAAAGCTCAGTTGTACCCCCTGAAGTTCATCTTTGTATATACCCAAGTGATCCAACTCACTCCTCAAAAATCAAAGCATTTTGGGAGCGGGCTACTCCACCTGCATTTGAAGATATGATGAGTACTCCAAATCTGCCTGCATGTGCTGGAAAATGTTAAACAAGGGTGAGTCAGGAAACCTCAGGTTTTCCCAAACAGCCCTCTAAGCTTTTTAGCCATGTCTCAGTCAGCAGCTCTAGGCACAAGGGTGAAATCAGCATGCTATCTTCTGGAATGTTTTCAATACGTAGAGTCTCCGCTCACCCTTCCCCTGGGAACACAAAGCTCATTATCAAACTCAGAGTTTAATCCTGAGAACAAATGATCATCATATGTCCTTCCTTTTACTGAGTTTTAACATGTTCTGAAGCAAAGTGAATTTGTCCAGCACCCAATGCTAATGGCATTCAAATAAGGGTGAGATGTTCAAAGACTTAGGTAACCATTTATGAGAAAAGAAAAAAGTGTTCTTTGGTGGCAAGCTATAATTGTGATATGGAGAATAGTTTCAGCACTGAAGGCCCAAGTCCAACAGCAGTGCAACAATAAAACTCCTTTAACACAGTCCTCAGGAACAGTAGGAGTGTCCACAAAGCAACATGAGGCTGGTATTCAAAATGACTGTTGGCATCGAAGATGTAACCAGATGTTGACGTAAGGATGGATATAGTACAGAGGAAACCACGAAGGGCAACACGCTGCCAGTGTGAGAATAGAGTTACCCTTTACACAGTGTTGTTCTGATCTCTTGACAGAAAGCATGAAAGGGAAAACATATCTCTTTCTGGGATGATGCATAGATTATCAAACCCGTTGAAGGCGGGCCCCTCTGTACATTTTCTGTTGCCTTAAAATGTGTTGTCTTGCATGTCAGTCTTCATTAGTGAGACCTCATAATAGCAAAGATGATTTATTGAACTAAAATGAGAAAAGATAAAAGGAAGTGATGTTAGAAATGAAATAAACAAATCCCAGTTCTCATAAGGACGATACAAGAGGGTTGCCAGTGAAAGGTCGGCTTGACAGGCGTGGCAGGTTTGAGACCAGCCTCGGATACATAACAAGACTCTGCCTCAAAACTAACAAGACTGAGAGGAAGAGAAGCAGCCAATTAAAGAAGACAATTAAGTTTTGGGTCCTAATTAGTTTTTTCACTGAATAAAAAAACAAATTCCAGAGTCAAGTCACTATATATATATATATATATATATAGTCACTATTGTTATGAGTCACTATTGATTATATATATATATATCAATCATGTACACATATGCTACAGAGACATGCATGTAGGCAAAACATTAATACACATATAATACTACAAAAATTATTTTTTAGCTAGGCATAGTGGCACATGCCTTTAATTCCAGAACTTTAGAGGCAGGGGCAGGTGGATCTCTGAATTTGAGGCCAGGCCAGTCTACCAAGTGAATTCCAGGACAGCCAGGGCCACACAGAGAAATTGTATCTCAAAAAACAAAAACAAAAAACAAAAACAAAAAAACAAAACAAAACAAAAACTGAATTTGCTCTCAATAATTTTACCAGAAAAACTTAAGAATAAGTATGTGGAATATTCCCTTAAACAATAAAAACTCTCTTAACTCAACCTCTGGCACCAGCAAGCTGGATTCAGGTGGATCCTGAGATGACACAGCTGCAAACTTGACTGTGGGCTCAATATCTTCACTTTTTATTATGACTGAAAACTAAAAGCCAGTTAAATGTTAATGAACTCTCCACAAATTGTGGCTCTCCAACATTCTTTTATTCTGCCAATAATTAGGTACCAAGCCCAGTTGTCTAGAAAGGTCACTCCTGATTTATGAAAATAAAATATTGCCATTTGCATACTGGAGGGAATTTATCTTGCCTCTTTCTCTGGAGTAGCACAAATGGCTCATTTCACCAACAGTAATAGGAAATAATTACACTATAAGGTATAAAGAAGGTGGCCTGCTTGTACTCCAGAGAGACATTTACAAGGTTTCGTATCCATCTGAATGGCCCTACACAATAGAGCCAAATCAAACTGACCCAGGTTGTAGTCAGAAGTCATTTTGGAGGACTGACCAGATGGCTCAGTGGGTAAAGCAGCATGCAGTACCAGCCAGGCAACCCAAGTTCAATCCCTGGAACCGACATAAAGGTGGATGGAGAGAGCTGACTTCACAAAGTTATCCTCCTCCTGTGGTGACTGTGCTCACAAATATGCCTCAAGCTCACACAGACATGAATAACATCAATTTATTTACTTATTGGGGCTGGAGAGGTTGCTCAGCAGCTAAAGAGTTCCTGTTGCTTCCCCAGAAGACCTGAGTTCAGTTCCCAGCACTCACAGGGCAGCTCACAACCACCTGTAACTCTAAGTCCAGCGGGTCTGATGCCCTCTTCTGGCCTCTGTGGGCACTGCACAAAAGCAACACACAAAAATACTTCTAAAATAAAACTGCTCACAAAAGGCATGCTGAAATTCAAAGTGAATTGTCCTTTGTGATCTCAAAATATATACACTTAAATGTATGTTTAGTTCCAAAATATCAAAAGAATTTTTTTTAAATCTCAATTGAAAGATAATACTTTTTATATTGTCAAAACCCCCAATTTGCTCCAGGAAAGATATTCCCTGCAAAAAAAAAAAAAAAAAAAAAAAAGGTAATGTCCCAGAGTTAGGATTAGGGCAGGGCTCTATTCTTATCTTTCCAGGAGATTAAAAGCATCCATCTAAGGAATCCAGGGACAACTGGACAACTGAAACTTCTGAAGTAAAGGGACAGACACTAGAGAAGACAAGTAGCCCAGATGACCCAGCCTCACAGACTGCCTTTATAACTGTTTCCTCAAAAACCTACAACCAGAACAACTCAAAATGGCTAAGATGGTTCAGCCCCACAGACTGTTCCAGTCAGTAAAGCCCTGAAGTTCAGCCTCTGACTACAAACTTCTTAGGACATTTAAATAGCTGAGCACAAAATGACTGAACATCAAATGTTACTATTAACTTGCTTAACCATTTTTCCATTCTTATTTGGGACCCCAAACAGGTTTCCTACATCCCAAATCAGCAGGAAGTAATTTTAAGATAGTAATGTCCCATTCCCAGAAGGTGGGGTGGGTGACTTTTTCCCCCCTTGGGTCATTTGATGGGTTATAGATGTTTGCTGTTATTTAGGAGGATTGGTTACAAGTTGTTAAATGGGTTTTGGAGGTTAGACCCAGGGATTTCTTTTTCTTTTCTCTATCCTTCTTTCTCTCCTATATAGTGGGGAAAGACTTGAAAAAAATGTGATATAGACATAATATAGGAATGATAAAGGGGATAGATTATTGAATATGCTCTTATATCTTTGTATATTGATACAAAATTAAGATTATATTTGGCTATATTGGTATTGATCTTTGTATATTGATACAAATTAAGGTTAACTCTTTTTAAGGTTTTGTATCTATGTAACACTTAAAATGCAATGTGAAGTTTTGGCCTTTTAATAGCAACTGTCACAAACTGTTTAGGATAATTAAGAAATGCAAACTAATAGTCATTCAAAGATGTCATTTTGTTAGATACTAACATAGTTTATCACAGATGCTTTCTAAGTTAATCAGAAATCAAGTTGCTAAGAGACAAACAACATTTGCTTATCCAAATATACGGAGATAGATAAGTGGTCTTCAAAAACCTCAAGAGGTCTATAGAATATGGCATTCAAAGATGTTTTCTTAACTTAAGATTTTATTGATATTGAGACATGTCAGCTCCTGACAGCACCACCCATTCTACTCCAAGTAGATGATGAAAATCAAAGAATCTCCATGTGGAAATGGTTGCATTAGTGGCAAGCTTGTTACTGGGCAAGAAAAATCCCTTGCTTCAACTGTAGACAGAATGCTGTCTGCGATGGATAAAAGTTGGAAGCAGGTAAGTCAAATCCTTCCTAAATTCCTTCTTTACAATTAATGCCTGTCAGAAATACTGGGCCAAAAGGGTGAAGGTTGATGCTGTAAAAATTGGGGACTGTCCAGGCAGCCAGTTGTCTGTCATTTCTTAGTTTTGGAAGCTGCTGGCTCTGCACTTCCTATATATTCAGATATATTTATCCTTCTCGGGTCTCTGATGTGGTTGAAGACTAGATAGTTATAGTCTCACAGTTAAGTTTTAAGTTGTTTAGGAGTTAAAAGGATGTTCTAGGTCTAAGAAGATGCTTTTAAGTTGGTAATGCAGGTTAGGATGGAAACTGAGTTAGGCATAGAACTTTAAATTCATTGAGATAGATAATAGACTATTAATATCAGTTGCCAAATATGTATGGACTAGATATTGGGAATGTATGTTATACCTTATAATTTTCATAATTGTGGCCTAATTGTTATTATTTTGTATTGTATTTATTGTTATAAGAAAAAGAAGTGTTTATTGGACTAAAAGGGGGAGCTGTTGGGGAAAAACATACACCTTAAATAAAAAAAAAAAAAAGCATATAGGAAGGTGAGGGGGAAGAAAGTTGGAGGGTGAGACTGGGAAGGGAAGGAGGAAAGGGACTATGATTGAGATGTAACTTGAAGAAATAAATAAATGTGAAGAAAAAAAAAAACTTCCTTTTACTGCACCTGGCAGTCATGCTACCCGGATCCAGCTCACATTTCCACACATCCTACAAACCAAATGATTCTCTGCTCACGTGCACTCATTTTTGTGCTGATCTCCTCAGCTGTGTGAACAGCAGCCCCCATCTACTAACTTCATCCCAGAGGGATTCCAAGATGCTACCAATGTCTCCAAGGTTTGTGGGCAAATGCTTTATCTGAAACCAAATGGATAGGCTGAAGTTTTGAATCAATACTCAGTACATGAGAGTTCCTTTAAGGAGACCTTGTGATCTCCAAGGTCTTCTGCTTGTCACAGAAGTGACAAGTGCCAGCTTAAAGTGTCCTTAAAGTGGGCAAATGCCAGTTCCCTTCCAAGGGTAATGTGAACTTGTCTATTCCTCAAACCCAGTGTGAGTCTTCTGTCTCAGGGTGTTTGATTCAAAGAACTTATTTTATTTTATAATATGAAATACATGTGTATTTAATCTCTTTTAGTCTATTTTTTCCTAAACCCTAGAGGTAAACATCAGCAGTTTTCAAATTCCTGTGCCAGTCATCAGCTTTAACTCCACATTGCTTGCTCTGTAAAGTTGGTGACCACACTGTCTAGAGCAGTGGCTCACAAACCCCTTGGGGGATTAAATGACAATGACCCTTTCACAGGGGTTGCCTAAAACCACTGGAAAACACAGAGATTTATACAACAATTAAAAACAGTAGCAAAATTACAGTCATGAAGTAGCAAAGAACATAATTTTATGCTTGGGGGGGTCACTGCAACGTGAGGAACTGTATTAAAGGGTCACAGCCTTAGGAAGGCTGAGAACCACTGCGCTAGACCTTTTACCTACATTTCCTACCCTAGTTGGCAAGGATCTAAAGGTTCCTCTGAGGGAGGGTGCAGGACAGAGAGTGCCTATGTGTGCCTACTATGTGCCTAGTAGAGGCCTTAGCACACCAAGTAGGAACCTTCTCTGGAACATCTCCATCAGTAGCTTATCCTAGAGCCCCGCTCCCCTCCACTCCAGAACCTTTGCAGAGGGCCCCAGGGGAGCCCCATAGCTTACACTGCTCCTCCAAGGTCTGAAGGGGCACCCTTGCAAGGACTCCCTTTTATCACTATCCTGGCAAGGCTCAGCGCCATGACTGAGCTGGATTGGGCCTGCCCTACACTCTGCCATCCCTAAGTCTCCAGCGCTCTCCTCTTCCAGCAATGTAGTGCGGTGACTTCCCATATTTCAGCCCCTGTATTATTTCTGCCTTCTGAATGGACCCTGACTGACCACTCCTATTTTTACAAATGGCAGGCTGGCATGATCAGATAGCTCACTCAGTTACCCTGGGGTTTCAATTCATAGCCAGCAGCCCAACCAAGGTCTACGTGCAAAACTCATGCTCTTCTCTGTCGGCCCCTTCCACAGTCCTCTCCGAGGCCAGTCAATACCACACTGATTGCTAATGGCCCGTGCTCTAAGGGAGCCCCTGAAGGCAACAAAGAAGCAAATTTCTAAGAAGAAGTGGGGGACAGCCCAGTGTCCATTTCGTAAGCTGGTAAGATAAACATACATCCTGAGTTGTTCTGCCTTGAAACGGAAGAATTGACTCACAGATTGGAGCAGTCCTTCTTATGATTGCGATCACAGCCCATTTATAGTTTCCTTGTAGAAGACTGTGATACTCCTTAAGGGACCTTCTAGAGCATTTTACTCATTTGTTCTAAATACAGAATGACCTCATTTAAGGCGGACTTTATCAAATGCATAAGAAAGTATCAAATGGGTCTCTCTGTGGAGAAAACATATCAAAAATGGGGCTAAAACACTCCCCCAAAGAAGGAATTCTCAGTGTTCTCTTTTCCGGAAACACATGAAACCGTGTTCTGCCCATTCATTTCAATCTTAAAAACTGTGAAAGACAAATGGCTAGGAGCTATCTATGCAATTCAAAGGATAAGCAGAGAGTGATCTATAGCAGACACGGTTGCTTTAAGAGTTAAAGTTTTGTATTGTATTTATTATTATAAGAGTAAGAGCCATTTGTTGGACTGAAAGGGGGAGCTGTTGGGGGGAAAAGATATATCTTAAACTTAAAAAAAAGGAAGGGGATGGGTGGGTTGAGGCGGAAGAGGGTGGGAGGGTGGGACTGGAGGCGGGGTAGGGAGGGGATTTCAATTGAGATGTAACTTGAAGAAATAAAAAATAAAGTATAAAAAAAAAAAGAGTTAAAGGGAAAGTGCCTATACCCACACGTTGGAGTGACAGCCTTCCTCCGTTAAATCACACTGACAGCAATATTTGATTGCCCGCCAAACAATAAAAGTGTATGGTGCCTCTGAGCACACTCTTGTGAGTGTGCTGTGATGTTCAGTGGATCAGACATTAAGCATCACAGAAACGCTCTCCGGCATAATTTAATCTAGCAAGCAGCTTTTACACATCGCACAGGCGTTTAAATGGCCAATACGGTGCTCTATGGTAAAACATGTCATTTGCCCATGGATATGTTTTGCATGGCGCGAAGCAAATGAGCTCGTTTCCAAAGTGTCTATGGCTTGTTACCCGTACCACAGCCTTCATTTCGTATCAATCTACCAATTGCTAATATTTAAACAGGCTGGACAGCAGCAAGCAGTAACATGTTTTGGTTTTGCTTTTTTCCTTATTGATCTTAAAAATCTTTGGTTTTTAAAGGGTGGTGTCATCATTTCTATGTCTAAACTCTCCAGTGATTGCTGACTTGTCTCTGCTTTCCTGTATGTAAATATGCTCCTACTAAAGCTGCTACTGGGTGTGAGCTAGACCACTGCCAAGAACTCACACAAGGTGAGGTTGTGAATCTACCTGGTGCTCCTGTCCTCCACACCACAGTTCAGATGCTGCACCGGGAAAATCAGCGGTCTCTTTCTGTCTTAGATAGGGACTGAGATGAACACACTGTCTAGGGGAAGATCATCTGTTCAAGATCCCTTGTGATCCCTTGAATCATTTGTGTCTCAAGGTTCCCACCCTGGAGCAAGTGGGTCCTGGGGCAAGCTCATCTGCGGGACCCTGATTTCCAGGCTGTGCCCAAGCTCCTCAGTCAGATGCTGTGGCCTTCAGCTTCCTGGGCTTTATCAAGTCTCCAGTGACTAAGGTAGACTGTCTTACAATCAATCTAGAGTAACACATTTAACTAGAACTCCTGGGGCCAGCCTCAGGGATCTATGGCTTCTAAAAAGGTCCCAGAATAATCTAATCACTGACCTATTTCTAAGAGACTGCTCTAGATCGGTAGTTTCAAATAGTTTAAAAAGACATTGTCAGGGTTTTTGTTGTTGTTGTTGGTTTTTTGGCGGGGTAAAGAATAGCTCAGTCATAGAACACTTACTCAGCTTGAGGGAGGTCGTGGAGTACACCCTTAGCACTTAAAAACAAGGACACTGTTTTTTTTTTTTTTTAGAAAGTCATATCACACTATATTTGTTATTTATAAGTTATATTTGCGTAGTACTGTACATGTAACAGCATGTATGCAATTGAACATGTTAGTAGATAAAGATTCATAAGTTGAAACCCAAATATTTTCTGCCATAAATAGCCAGGCACACTCTATTCTTCCAAAAGCACTTGAACAAAGCCTTTTTGTCATCATGGTTCTCAATGCATTTAAGAGTTTAGTCACAAACACCTCACAAATGAAGAAGGACAATAAAACATCAAGGTGGCTCCAAGAACTAAAACCCATGTTCACGGGCCCTGCTAAGATACCCTGCATTTGTCATTTTTCTCCTAAGTGGATCCACCCAGCAAGCAGAAAATGATCATGCTAAGACAAATGCAGGGAATTCATAGAAGGCAGGATTTCATCTGTGGCCAGAGCACACTTGCCTGCTTGCTATGATTTACAAATCCATCTCTTGATAACTTTACTAGCATAAGTTACTGTCTGAAGTAGCAGATAAACTGAATCCAGCCAGTCAATCATCCTTGCTAAATGTGTATATCTCAAGGAACACATCTCTATCCATTGTGTTCATTGAGCAGGATCAAATTATAAGGAAAAGGTGCACACTATTTCATGTATTCTCTTGGTATTATAAACCGTTTATTCTAATTTCCTATAAGTAGGGGAATGGCTAATAAAACACAGTGTAGCTTGTGGAGATGAACATGCTGAATTGGAACCAGGGAGGCAGATTCTTACATGTCCCCATCTGTTGATAACTTGTCTTGCTCATTGTCTTAGATTCTAGAGGTAAGCAGCCTTCATATCAAAGGTCCATTTGGCTTCCATGAATTCTAGGATGCAAAGGGAAGCAGGCAGTAGAGAATCGGTGTGCTTGGTCCAGATGCCCCACACCCACTGAGACTGAGCAATGAGAAGAATGAGCTGGCTCTCTTCCGGACTCTACCCTACGTTTCTCCCAACTGGCCTCTGTTCCTTCATCCTCCTTGCTTGACACAATGAGGCATCTCAGGACCCTCAAGTTAACTCTCAGGTCTAAAGCTCTGAACTTTATTAAAGTATGCCAACACTTCCTGTTACTTCATTCTATGCTCATTTCAGGAAGCAGCTGTTTCTTTCAGTGTCTCAAGTCAGTGTTGAGATGACTGAAGAATCGTGTGCTGCCTCCTTAGTCTCTGAAGTTCCATGAAGGAATTTTTCATGGATAATTTTGACCATGAACAAATCCGAGAATCTACTCCCTATGGGATACACAACTCTATAACAGCTATTACTAGCTGCCCATGGAAACAGAGAAGGTTAAACTTGTTGGTACACACCAAAGCATGACCATGGATTCAAGATGATGAACATTTGAGACCCATTTGAAAGTACATGTGGCTCGCAACATCTGGAAGAGAAACACCAATGAATAGGTGTTTCTTTACATTATCTATAGAGACTGGGTCACTCAGCGCTCTGCTAGGCATCTTAAGATCCAATGACTCTCTCAAGACTTTCCCCATCAGCTCCTCATCCCTCCTATACCATAGTTTGAGTCTCAGCCCGGGTCTCCACTTGATTTAACCCATTCCTATATAATAACTATTTCCTCCAGTATATCCTGTATACTTCCTCTTCCTATACTTAAGTCTACTTATTGACTCTCAACTGCCCATGGGAAAACATTTTAATTTTATCATGTAACACACATGGTTATGTTAACTTAGGGGAGGATGGTAGAGGTGTTGAGTCCATCTACCTTTTTGGGTTCTTACCTCAGTTTCCCTATAATCATGTACCTAACAATCAATGGGTATTCATAGGTACACTTTCAGTGACTAGGCTACTGCTCACCTGCCACCTGTTTGCACACACAACCCTTGCACCCACTGAACAGCGGGCACGCCACTCCCAAAGTCTACTCTGAATATTCTTATCCAGTCTTCAAATCTCAGAGCAGAGGCCACCTCTCTGAGGTCCCGCTGCTGATGCCATCTCACAGATAAAACCTTTCTTTCATTTCTGTCATTCCTTTCTTTCAACCACTGCCTTAAAGAACAGATCATTCCAGTGTTCTTACAATAAATAGTGTATCTCAAACTCACAGTGGCCATGCTGGTCTTCCCTGCCATACTGTAAGCCAAGAAAGAAAAAGAAAGAAAGAAAGAAAGAAAGAAAGAAAGAAAGAAAGAAAGAAAGAAAGA
>CAJQZJ010000184.1:1073365-1122128 GCA_907164525.1 Lophiomys imhausi
ACTTCCTCTTCTTCTTCCTCTCATTTCTTGTGTGTGTTATATGTTGAGTGAGCATATGATGTGTATAAATCTCTGTGTGTGCAAGCATAGGTACACATGTGTTATAGTACATGTACAGAACAGCTTCAGGTGTCCGTCCTCATCTTCCACCTCACTGGGGACACACCTACTTGCTGGTTTTCCATTGTGTCAGGCTAACTGCAAGCTTATAGGGATTCTCCTTCCATCTTGCCATAAGGCCGTGGGTGCACCCAGTGCTAGGCGGGTTCTTGAGATTTGAACTGGAGTCTTCATGTTTGGATAAGTGCTGTACCCACTGAGCCATCTCTCCAAACCTCTTTTCTTTTTCTCTTTTCTTTTCTTTCTTTCTTTTTATGTTTGCATCTGTTTCTTTTTGAGAAAATTGTTTTAAGACAGAACCTTGCAACATATCCCTGGCTTGACTGGTTCTAAGTTGTCCAAGTTTGCTTAAGACTCATTTCCAGAGTGCTAGGACCATAGGCGTGCCTAGCATACCTGGCTGTGTACTGCACTCTCTTATCATTCTTACTTCTGGTTCTCCACATACAAAAAGGAAGGCTGATTCAACAAATCACAATGTTCAACTTCTTACAGGACCTTTAAAATGAAAACTCAAACACTAAGGTACAATGTCAAAAATATCTTTCTGATAGCGTTTTTGAGGCACACAGTGTGTAATCTGTATCTCCAGTCATCTCCCATAAAACTGTGCCCAGATCTTCTTGCCCTGTAAAATAGGCACTTCACACCCATTGACCAGGACTTCCACAGCCTTCCTTACCCACGTTCCCTCCGGGCTCTGTCAACCCTTATGGACTCCATCCCCATGAGACAAACACTTCAGAGTGTTCATGTGAGAGAGATTCCTTTGCTCTTTGCCTTTCTGCATCTGACTCAGCTTGTTGAACCCACTGGTCTCTAGTCACACCCATGTCATGGCAAATGGCAGGATTTCATTTCCCATTAGGAGAGGAAGTATCCCATCATTTGTACATACTGCGTGTCCTTTACTTGTTCACCAGCTGGTGAGCACCCAGAATAATTCTATATATTATTTAGAATACCACAATGAACCAGAGGATGAAGACAGTTCTTTACACACTGACTTCCTTTTTTTTCTGGTGCACAAACACAAAGAGTATGATCATCTACTAGTTCTCTTCAACATTGCTAAAGGAATTGCCATACTGTTTTCTAGTAATATATACGCACTAATATACAGGCCAAGGAGTAGTATGCAAGGGTGCCCTTTTTGTCTTTGTTGCAGCTGGTCTTGCTGTGGTGACATGGCAGTTAACTACAGGTTTTATTTCATTTTCCCAATAGTTACTAAGGCTAAACATTTTTACCACTCACTGCCATCTGTATGTCTTCTTTAAAAAAAAAAAAAGTCCATTCAAAATACTGCCCATTTTTAAATCTTTGCAGTTTAGTACATATTAAGGATTGGAACTACTCGTTAAATATATAGTTTCTGAGTGTTTCTCACATTCTGTAAGCTATCATTTCTATCGGATGTTTTCTTTCTTGTAACAAGCCTTTTACCTTGACATACTCTGAAGTGTGTTCCCATATAAAGAAGGGATAATGTTTGAGATAGATCTATGTTTAATCTTATTTTTTTCAGTGTATACATATATCATGGCATCACCTGCTAACCTATTCATATGTATTTTTTGAGTTTTTAATATACCAAATAAAATTCAATTTAAGTTTTTCCTGCTAATGTTTCTTTGGGAAATCTGGTTTGCTTGCATTTTCTGTGATAGTTCTGCTTCCGCCCATAGGGTTATGCACCCCTGCTTAACTGCTAGGTGTTTGAGCTGTCTCATTATCATCAGAATCGTGACCCCAAATATCACAGTGTCCCTTAGGAAGGTAAACTGAAGAGCACATTTAAAAAGTGATGAGAATGGAACGTCCTGCTCTGGCAGGGGCATTGAGAAGGACACAGAAAACCAAGCCACAGGGGCAGTGTGCTTAGGGACATTGGATCCCCCAGACACATGTACAGTCACACTGCTTGCCAAAGCCTTACAGGGAGTTCTTCCCAGTAGCTCTGCTGATCAACCCCACATTTCCCACACTGGCTTTCTGACTGGCTGTAAGGAGGAAGAGATGTACAATCCAGTCGCCAGGGGATAGCTCTGTCTCCTTTTGACCTCTGCAGAAGGAGATGAGTTCTACTCCCTAACTACTTAGGATCCCACAAATCATTTCTGTCCATTCTGAAGCTTCATCCCCAAGAGAACAGATCACAAAAAGGACAAAGTCACATCACTACAAAGAAGAATCGCAGGCTGCGTGTCAATCTCATAACGCATTATCACCCTATTCTTCACAAGTATCACAGGCACCTGGAAACTATTCTAGGCAGATCCCCTGGGCTCACTTGCTGGCTAACCTAGCTTACTTGGTGAATTGAACCCCAGGCCAACAAGAGCAAGTTCCAAACCAAAGAGTGACCCTGTCTCAAGAAATAAGTTCAAGGCACCTGGAGAATGAAGTGTCTTTCCCTCAACACATTTATGCAAGTTCCTGCATGCAAAGGTGATCGCAGGAACACACACTCTACAACATGAGACTCCCTGACTCCGTTCACCTGCAGATGACAGCTCACAATTCCAGGACCCAAAGTCACTTTCCTGAAGTGGCATGGTAACAGCAACAGAGACGAGACCGACCGTGGCTGTGGTATTGAAACAGCCAGAAGTGAGCATCAGTGGGAATCGAAGCCAAGTTAAAAATGGTAGTGAAGGGGGAAAAAGAAAGGTCAATTAAGATGTGGATGTTTGGGATCATCTCCAACAGTTAGAGGTGTCAGAGAGGGACTAGAGGAAAACTAAAGGCCACAGTTCCAACTGACAATTCAAAATGGAATATCCACGATGGAAGAAAATAAGAACCAGTTGCCAACCTGTGCAGACCCAAAGCCTTGGAATCAGTACATTCTATTGGAAGGTCAACTTCGGAAGCAGTGATAATGGGCTTGGATATTGAACAAGGATACCTTCACCCTCCAAGCTGGGCCCAGCCCTCCTCCACCCATGATGGATACACATAGACAACAGCCCTATGAATATCACTTAGAGCATGGAACAAACAGTTTCATGTCTACTGTTGTGAGCCGGGCTCTGCTGTAGCCCCTAGGAGATCACAAGGAGACCCTTGCAGCCAGTCCCGGGGCCTTTACTTCTATGTCCCATTGTTGGCCTCAAGTGTTCAGCTCGGGATGTTTAATGGCTTGACATTTTGAGAGTTTATTTGGTGTGTACTCTTTCAGAAATGAAGAATAAAATGAGTGAACTGGTAATGAGCTGGCACATGAATATGGAGAGAGAACACTGCTGAAAGTGACCCCAGGAGGGGCTAAAGACCAGTAAGAAGGGAGTGGGGAGGCCTTCAATACACAACAGAAATGGCTTACAATGGCCATCTAGGAGCCACTCTGATACCTGGGTAGAAACTGTCCTGGGATGCTCTCCTCTCTGCAGCAGTACCCAGCCTGCACACGCTACTAAACCCACACAACCAGAGATCATGGAGGTGGTTTCCAAATTAGTAACAAAGAAGGTTAATTCCATCAAGTAATTTGGAGGAACATAAAAAATGTTACAAAATCCCCTTTAACAATCTCGATTGACTAAGAGGTTTAGACATCATCTGAACGCTCATTTTAAAATAATAATAAAACAATAGAACTTGCAAGTGAACAAAGGGTATGGATTAAAATCCATCTTATCAGAACTAAACTTGCCACCATGGCATTTCCTTTTATAGTTACTAAAGAAACAACAGAGAAAAACAAGTTTCAGTCATAAAACCATCCCATGCTTTCAACTTCCCCAGAAAAACCTAGGACCATTTTATGTGCTGGGAAATGCTTATCAAGTGTAATGCCATGCCTTAAAACTCAAAGTGAGTAGGTATTTGCTTAAGAAATGGAAAAGGCATTAACTAGCACTTACCTGTCATAATGGGGGCAGATAGCAGGCTTCTTCAGGTATCTGCAAACACAGACTTTTATCTGACTTGCAGTTACTAGATATTTTTAAACGCTTGCCAAAGGAAAGACAGGGCTAGCCTCGGGAGGCCAATCATTTCACTTAAAAGTAGAATTGTTTTAACTCTAGGGATTCCAGAGAAGGTTGTTTTGTTTGTTAATAACTGTACCAAGGGGACTGAGAATGTGCACAGAAGAGGGAGAAGTCTCAGAGAGCTAGATTCAGAAAACTCATCTTGCAAACCCGACCCTGCAATGGCAAATCATCTCCATTGTCTCATCACAAGGCTTCAGCCAGTCTTTGAGGAGTGCACCAGATCATCTGTAATTACACTTAAATAGGCTACAAGCCTACAACAGGCAACACACACATATGCCACTTGGACTCAAACAGCTGGTTTTGGGTTTGTTTTTGTTTTGTTTTGTTTTTAGATATACCCATAGACTCAAAATAAAAAAAAAATATTGGCTCATAGCTTTTGATACCCCATAGTATGTAAGGAGAGCAAGAAAGTTCTGGATTATAGGGAGAAAGGCAATTAATGAGCTATTGCTATTTAAAGAGAAAAATCCCTGTCAAAACAGCTTGACAAAAAAAAAAAATGGTGGTTTTTAGCATACACAGCTTGCAATGATGCTGCCAACAAAAACAGTGGGGGGCAACTCTGACAGCTAAATGGAGCTGTAATGGGGGAAGGGGCAGAACCACACACTACTCCTAGGGTCCCTCTCCAGGAGCCCCTGGACCAGCACAGTTGCCTCTGTTCCCTCAAGGCTCCCAGCTCTTCCTAAAACCATTTGAGGGACTTGTCTTGGCAAATAACTTCAAGATAAGAACAGCTCAACAACCTAAAAGCCCACCATGAGTAAGTGAAAATGCTTCTCCAACACAGTTGTCTCACCCAGAACAAACGTAGACCATTTATATCGAAAGATGGGGGTGGGAATTCTAAAATTATCCTAGAGTTAAACACTGGTAAATCCATCTAAAGGTCTTTCCAGGACATCTAGCTGGGGGTAGCCCTACCAGGGATGTCCCAAAATAGAAAGGAAGGCTGCGGGTCCCTGAGACAACTTGGCCTCCTGTTCTTCAAGTCATATGAGGCTGCAGTGAAGGTCTTTGCCCCACAAAGTCTCATCCATGGCCATCTTAATGCTGTTGGGATCCACATCCGTCACTGCTTAGGATGACATGAACAGGAGAAGGCAGAAAACTGCTGTTGTTACTTACACAAGACACTGGGGCAGAGTTGGCCGAGGTCCCCACCACCCCCAGTGTTCTGGAGGCTGATTCAGCAGGACTGTGAGTTCGTGGCAGTTACACAGAAGTTCAAAGCCAAGCTGAGTAAAGCACTCTAAACTAGGTCGGGGAATGACAGGCAATCCGTCCATACCTAACACAGGCACACCGAGGAGAAAGAGAAGGGCTTACTCCATCCCGGGACAGGTCCTATGCTTTGTATGTTCAAATTCACCCCGTTGTTACAATGAACTGTGCACTGTGGCTTTCTAGCCACATGTAACTATTTACCTGCTAACTGAAACAAACTGACAATAACAAAATGTTTATTTACTGGCCTCTTTTGTTTCAATGCCTATGAATGTTTCGCCTGCCTAAATGTCTGTATACCATGTGGGCGTCCTGGTTCCCTTGGAGGCCAGAAGAGGATGTTGAATCCCCTGAGAATGGACTGACAGAGAGATGTGAGTTGTGATGTGGGTGCTGGAAATCAAATCCAGGTCCTCTGTATCCCCTGAGCCGTCTCTCCAGCCTGATGGAAATGGTGATTAAACACAGGTTCCTTCCAGGCTCTAGCCTCAAGCCAAGCACTCAGCAGCCTCAGACTGCTCTGGCCAGTTCCCTCATGGCAGACGCTCAAAGGCATGGTTTGGACCTCAGTAGTCTATTTTAAGGATTTGGAAGGTTGTTTAAGGGATAAGGCCCTGTAAATAACAGGTGCAACAAATAAGCTGCTCATATAGATCTAAGATCTGATGGAGGAGCGGGCCCTATAAGGCATCCTAGTAGTACAGGGCAGGGCACAGTGTTTATTTCACCATAAACTATCCTTGAAAATTACCTTCACCAACATGTATCCTAAGAGAATAACTGAGCCCATATCGCCTGACAATTTGGTTTCTTCTGTTTCACTAACTCCCAGTGCCTTTAGGAAAACATCCTTGCCCCTTAGTGCTCATTCTGAAATGCCCATCCTACTGGCATGGCTTACAAGCAAATTAATAATGTCTTTGCAAAAGAATCTGATATTCTTCATTGGGTTTGGGACTCTATGTGTCCCAAATCTGCAGAGATGTATGGACTGATGTTTTTTCACAAATTTGATCTTTCTTGAGACAGCTTTTAGAAGCTCTTATCACTAACTCTTATTTATTTCTTCATTTTAAGAATTCTCTAGCTTTTACTTTGATGAAAAAACTCACACAGGGAAGAAAGAAATTACACTTGACAGAGTAGGAGAAGGTGCAACTAAGAAGTAAAGTGTGTGGGGAGTTTTCTAGAGACTGTGGGAATCCCGCCGGAACCCTGGATCTCCTACCCATGTCCCAAGTGCCTCCTAAAGCCACCTAAAAGCTCCACCAAGTCCAGCCTGACAGCACACTAGGCCAAGGGTTCCCTTGGATGAGAAGTCAGAGAAATACCAGGATGACTCACACAGTCACTGGAGGTGTGGCTCTGGCAGAGCTTGGCATGGTGGGTAAGGTCAAAATCTTCCCCACATAGCTGTCCAGCAAGTGCTACCTCACACTTCTTGGTGTGTAGGCTGCTCAGGAAGATACACAAGTCCTCCAAGGACCTCAGCCCTGCTGAGGAAGGTAATGGGGTCAAAGAGAAATCAGGGTTGTACTAACAAAAACTCTGTTAGCCAAGCTGGGCAGATACAGACCCTTATATCAGTAGAACTGTCCACAGATTTGCCCAAAGTTAGCCTGGTCTCCGGCTGGATGAACTGACAAGACCTGCCAGGTGAAGGTGGACAGGAGGCTGACTCCAGTCTCATGGGCAGCAGCTGGGCTCAGGCGATCTGAGGCTAAGCTGGATAGCTGTGTCAAGTCCACACCATCAGTAGACATGTGGCTCATAGACTTGGTCCTCATAAATCTGTATCATTTGAGGGAGCCTTTAGGTGTTGTTTAGGAGTAACTGGACAACTCCATTTCTCCCAGCAGCTTCAGGTACATGACCGCCATCCATGGACATGTGACCCCAGGGTTCAAATTTAGTCCACTCATGCTTAAGAGGTTTCTTGGAAGGATAAGGGTCCCATTTTCAGCACTGGCCACTTTGCTCTCACCCTAGTTGCCCACACCAGCCTGTTCGCTGGTGCCCAGTCAATAGCTCTCTCAGGCTTGGAGCACATTTGGAACCTGTCCTCTGCATTCATGGCTCCTCTGTAACCAGACAGATGGCTAAGAAAGGCCTAGATTCTCTGAGAAGCCTCATGTCAGCCACCATCTTTTCACATGGAAGATGTACCTTTACTAAGTAATTATTTTAAATATATAGTCTGTTTTAGGATTTAAAAAGGATTTTCTCCCATCAATCAAACTATAAAAAAAAAAGTAATCTAAGTATGATGCTCTCCCACTAATTGCAGCCAAGTCTAAGAAGCCTGATTTCATGGTAATCATTCCCATTTGTTTGATGAATTCTGTAGTTATTTTGGAACGATAGTGAAGCCTTCCAGAGAAAAGCACACTAAACCCAGAAAAAGAGCTATGGAATAATGCATTTTGACTTTTATGTAAATAAAAGTATTATTAATGTTCATAGCTGGTATGGGTGGTTTAAATCTACAGTCTAAAAAATGAGCATGGATTTCTCTATAAAATGGTAGATGGACCAAAGCATATTAAGGAATTATTACACTGCATAAAAACATTCTCCTTTTCTGCTTTATGTCCCAGATATTCGAGGCAAATATGCTGATGTTATTTAACAGCATACATAACCCTGCAATGGTGAAGCCCAGCGTTCACTTCCCAAACAGAGGCAGGCTTCCATTTGTCTAATTTGCTAAATCACCAGGTCCTTTTGAGTCATTCCCTTTTTATTTGAGGAATATAATATTATTCAAAATTCGTCATGTAATTGTGTGTATTTCCAGCGCACTAGTATTTCAGAACAATTATGCAGTAAACATTTAGAGACAAAATGACAGTGGTCTAATGTTGGCCAGGATAAAAGAGTTCCTTTGACTGTTGTAAAAAAGTGTACTAAACATGTATTGAAGTAAGTATAAGAATATTAACTAACTCATTTATGTAACACAACCATGTCAAACAGTTCCACACACATTATCTCACAACAGCACACTGAGTTTGGTAAGATGAGCATCCCAATCTCCGTTTTTGTAGCTGAGAAAAATTTGACCAAAAAATGACAGATACAAGCAGCAAATGACAGAATTAGATTATGGACCTTTCCTTTTCTATTCAGAATAAGTAAAGATTTAAAAAGAAAAAAAAATATATATATACACACACACACACATTTTTAAGTTTCCATATGGGATTTTCATCATCATCATCTATATATATATATATATATATATATATATATGATATATAGCTAGAATTCATATGCTACCTAAAATCCCAGAATGTCCCTCAAACCAAAGAAGTCCTTTAGGAAGACTTAGCTACATTGCTGAAAGAGGCATTTTAAGATCCACTTACCTTCCTGGCACTGTACCTTAATCATAAATGGTGACTACATGGTTGGGTGAATGGCCAGAAGGAGAGGTGAGAGGACAGGAGGGACCTCATCAATTGTGCCTCAACAATTTTGCACAATTGATGAAATGTCAGAGGTCTCTGCACTGTATTAGAAAATTAACTGAGGACCCACTATTCAAATCCATTTATCCCAAATTCTGTGCAGGAATCCTTTGTAGAATTATTTTAAATGTGTCTCATTTACTGTAACTTAACAGCATTCTGCTTTAAAGGTATAATGCCTAAGGCAATGGAAGATGAAAACTCTATGCAGAATTCCCCCACCATGCTACCCCATACCATCATTCTCCCAGTAACTCCAGTGTTTGAATTTTTGAGCTCATCACCCCCTGATTTCTATGCACATGTATCCTGTGTTCAAACTCTAGGACTCCTCAGTTAAGAGCAACAGGTTAACGGCAGACATAACTGAGTCCTATAAGATGTCCCTTTTAAAAAAATAAGACTGGAAGGATAGAAAGGGACACATTAGAATAACAATGAGTCTTGATAAATGGTGTACAGCCATAAACAGGAACTCCCCTGCAGGAACACTTCCTCCCCTGGGATCTGTAATTTGGCTGTTACCCTAGGGAACTGATGGAAGCAATTACAGGGCACAGAGGCTGACACCCCTGCATCTGCTGTGGAGAAGCCAGCGGGGTGGATTCATTTGTGCCACAGGAATTCATGGTTTTCTCCACAATGGAACCCTGCAGGCCGAAACTCATCTCATCAGAGGCAGGGACAACTTTTGAAATGAAAACTTCCTAAGATCTAGAGTGCCAATGTTAAAGGTCGGGCTGCTCCTAGGAACAGCTTTGTCAGAGATAACCACATCCAGTGCTTCAGAGGAGCCACACCAAACCCAGAGAAGTTGCAGCGTGTTTTCATTCACTGAAAATGTCAGGGATGGGGATATAAACCTGTAGGTGTCAGGTGTGGTGGCAGTTAGGCAGTAGAAGCAGGAGGATCACAAGTTCAAGTCCCCCTTAGGTGATACAATAGGACCTTGTCTCAAAACATAACATCAAATCATAAGGGATATTGGGCTTAGAAAAATAAGTTCCTTGCTGCCAATGTTTAAAAAAGAATCCATCTGTAGATTACTACCAACCATTGGGGTCATCACTAGGAGGCAGTGACAAGCATTTGCTCCACATAGAAAATGTGAAGCAGGATAATTGCAACCAGAGTAGACGAGGCTCCCTTCCAGAAAACTATGCACCTTACCTGGCCACAGAACTGAGAGACAGGTGAAGAGGGGTGCCTGACTCTTGTCACAGCTCAAGATGGAAAGGAACTCTTTTTTTTAGGAGTGATACCCACCTGATGCACATGTACAATGAACCTTTGCTAGACCCCCTACAGCGTACCCATTCCTATGCTAAGAACTTGGAGGGAAAGTACCACATCCTGAACTCAGAACAATGAGTTATGGGCATCCTCAATGGTCTATTTGCCAACAAGTAAACATAATTTATAAGTTTCCCCAGCTGCCCTGGTAACCTTTACTCTTCCATGGTCTACACATTAAGCACAAAATACACAAGGCTTCCAATGGTGTGCAGACAGTATGCTTCCAACATTGTGCTGGGGTGTGAATGGTGAGACAGGGACCACCACCCAAACCCTCAAGACCTAAACGTCTTCCAGTGCTAGGAAATTTTCCCTGATAGTAAGACTGGTCAGCACTGTGTGACTAGCCACAGGAAGCTGATGTAACTGACCCAAACACATTCCCCATTTCACTTAATTTTCACTAGATTAAAGAATAAAATATGCCTAATGGTAACACTATGGTACAGTTCAGCTGTTAGATTAAGTACAGACAAACAGTATTTTCATGTCAATATGGGGCAGAAAGTAGCAAAACAGCATACACTCCAAGAACTACATGAGTAGAACTTCTTTAAGAATCTCAATATTTTAAATGTCTTTAAAGGTAAGGAGACATTTATGTAACCATTCTTTTTAATTATTAAACACTTATTTATTAACAAATACACTTAATTTCTATTCCTACAAATTCCTACAACCCCTATGAATGCCTACAACCCCTATAAATGCCTACGACCCCTAAGACCTAACCACTACACCTATTGATAACTATTATAACTATTTTTCTAAGGATACAGTCTCTGGGGCAGGTCCTCAGTCGTCAGGAACACAGTCTCTGGGGTAGACTCTTTAACGCACTTAGCAGTCCTTTTTCTGGAATATCTCAGATGCAGGTTCATCAGGGTAAATTGGCTATCGAAGTCTCACTTTAAATAAGGCTTGAGGCTTTCTTCTCTCTGAGAGACCCCACCGTCTGTAGACCAACTTACTTCCTTCGTATCAGCAACTCTGCTGCTCTGCCTCAGTCTTTAAAGCTGGCCACAGTTCCGTTCAGGCCACTGTTCGGACAGGTCAAACCCCTCTAGGCAAGAGCTGAGCCACAGGGTTTAGTACTTGGCCTTTTGCTGTCTTGCTGAGGCTTTATCTGCTCGCCAGCTTCCTTCTGCCTCAGGGAGACCTGGCCATTGGTCTACCAGCACTTTCTCCAGCAGTACTCTCGGAGCTCTCTCGTATTGGGGGCCCTTAGCACACAGCTCTCTGGGATCATCTACTTGTTCTTAAATAGGATCGCTCCTTGTTCCACCTGCTTCAGCTTAATTTGGGCTCTGCCCCTTTAACAGTTGAAAAACAGTGCCAAATGCCAGGTCATAAAGTCTTTACTTGTTTCACCTGGCTTCAACCTTGTTTTTCAGTCCAAAGAGACTCCCCTCGTTTCACGTGACTTCATCCATAAGCTGATAAGCTAATTGCTCACAGCGTAGTTGATTTTCATTCCCCAAATTAAGAGACTGTATCAGAAACCTAGATATTCACTAAATCTAACTTATATTAATATATCAACCCCTACACATTTATACAGTTGTAGAAAATCAGTACATATGTCCACCAGCAACACAGGAGGCCAAGGAAGAGCAGAAAATAGAAACAAAGACAGGGAGCTGTCCTCTAAGAGGAGGGCACAGGGCTCCAGTCAAGGAGGGTGTGGCTAATTAACCACCAATGACACATGAAAGAAGTCCAGTCACTAATCACTGTGTTCCTTCTATGCAGTCCCCTCTGCACCATAGGCTGAAGAGTAAGGAAGCAAATTGAAAATGATCTGCAATCAAAAGAAGGTCTCAAAGAAGGCGTGACAGAATGCGTGTTCATCGGAAAGCCACCTCAGCAAACTGTGGAGCGTAGTAATGGTACATCTATGGGAAACATTCCCTGAAGACATTGGGTGAAACCCAAATCAGCCAGTGAACAGTACATCCATCAGTCCAAGGGAAATTCATGGTACTCTGAATGGCCACTCATGGGCAATACTAGTGATATGGCAGTGGGCAGCCAACAGCCATATCATATTTTCTTCTATGTGTGTCTCATGGTCATCTAGGGGCAGTGCCAGATACCTAGCAGGTGCAAGAAAAAAAAGTTAAAAATGGGTCAATAGAGAGAAGACATCAAGCTGAGCCTTGATCACACAGAGCTCCTAAGGGAGGCTATCAGTGCCAGGAAAATACTTAACAAGTTGTCAACACGTGCCCTCTCATTGTAGCAACTACACACACCAGGTGCGTATGAGTCTAGGAGTCTCCCAGGGCTGAATCATAAATTACATTGTAATTGTTCCTTGGTTTATTTCAGTTTCAAAATTCCAAGCTTAGAGCTTTTAAGATCAGCAAACTAGGCCCTTATTCCCAGGTGGAACTGACAGGTAGAGGCCCATTCAGTGTTAAACATCATTGGCCATTCAGTGTTTAATATCACTGGTCATTCAATGGTTAGTATCATTCATCATTCAGTGGTTAGTAACACTGGTCATCCAGTGTTTAATATCACTCACTGGTCACTCAGTGGATAGTAGCACTGGTCATTCAGTGTTTAGCATCATGGGTCACTAAGTGGTTAGTGTCACTGGTCACTCAGTGGCTAGCGTCACTACCTCTCACCTTTGAAGCCATCAGGGTCTGGGCTCTAAGTGCCTATGATATTAAATGGCTCCAGCTGAAGCTAAAAGAAACCTCCAGAGGAAGAGAGAGAATTTTAGTCCCAATGAATTTAAAAGTATTGCTCTCTAGAGAATTCATGTTTTCCCAGCAACCCTTCAGAGCTATCAAGAGATTGTTTTTAATTGAACTTAGCATATCACAAAGCAACCCTGGACACCAATGCCATTAGAACTTTTTCCAAAACCTGGTAACATTTCACACCATCTTATCTTTAATAATTAACATTAGAACATATTTCTAGTCTGCTTCATTTCTTAAACAGTAATTTTGATAAATTTAAATATCTACTAGAATCCAGATTTGCCTGTCTTCTACCAAAAAATATTTGTCTGTTGAAGGAATTACATAATAATCTTGACTCAGTACTCAAAATATTAATAAGCACATAATTATAAAATTAAGTTCTTGAGTATACACAGAATCACAATTATATAACTAGCTTCTAGATTTAGCACATTTAAAGCAGAGCTATCAAACAGATGAGCAGGCTGCACATACATTGTGCACTCACTGGCTTTGGGCAGAAACAATGTATAGCCTTCTCCCTTCTCAAGGCTATGCTGCCTGTAACTCATATGAATTTGGGCACTCAGTCGCTATCTAGTCCCATGATTCCTGATATTAATACCATGTGCTTATCCTCTGGCATAGTGAGAGAACAGGAAGCTAAGAAAGGGCTTGAGGACATGAAATTCAAAATCGGACAGGCACATATTTGGCTCTGAGTGTCAAAGTGGAACTTATCTATAGTTCAGAGCCCCTCACATGCATATAATATTTAGGGCTGAGGGATTTTTTGAGGGGATGTGGTGATTTAAAGAGATATGGCCCCCATACACTCATGTGTTTGAATACTTGACCCATAAGGAGTTGCCCTATTAGGAGGTGTGGCCTTGTTGGAGTAGGCATGGCCTTGTTGGAGGAAGTGGGTCACTGTGGGGTTGGGCTTTGAGGTCTCAGATGCTCAGACAAGCCTAGTGAGGCTCTGTCTTTTCCTGCTGCCTGATGATCCAGATGTAGAACTCCTTCTTCAATGCCATGTCTGCCTGCATGCCTCCATGCTTCCCATCATGAGGATAATGGACTAAAAACCTGAAATTGTAAGCCAGCCCCAATTAAATATTTTCCTTCATAAGAGCTGCCTTGGTCATGGAGTCTCTTCACAGCGATAGAAACCCTAGCTAAGACAGAGGGCATACATAACAATTGTATGCATTGCAGAACAGTAGTTCCTAAATGCAGCAGGGGACTGGTTGCCTAAAGAGCCCAGAGAGCTCATTGGAAACAATCTAAGAAGTAACTCAGAGGCTCTGGTTCCCTAGCTCAAGTATGCACTCCACAGCCTATGCTGTGAATATGTTCTCCAGGGGTTTTGGAAAATTGGATGGGGTTAAGAAGAAACATCTGATACTGGTTTGTGCTACACTGAACCGTCAACTCAGTACCCTTTCAGGTTAAAGTTCCTATGGACCCCATGAGAGGCACCCAACGTGTTGTGGGGATAGAGAAAAGAGGCCCATGTTTTGCTGTGAGGAACCAAGGATATGACTGGGGAAGACAACAGTCGAAGGAAGAGCATGTTCGACCCATCAAAGCCGCGGGAGTCCCTTTCCTCTCAGCCTGAGGGCTAATGCACAGAGGTCCATTTAGCCATGGGCCCCGTGAGAAGCCGTGACCCCAGAAATCCTTCAGAGTCCTGAACTTGACTTGTTGATGAATTGAGAGCCTTTGGCTTCAAAGTTTCAAAATAAGTTTCAAATAAGAAACTGAAAAAAATAAATATAGATGCTACAACGCTGTGATGGAGGTTTCTAGGGAATTCACAAAGTTACAGAGTGCTTTTCATTCTTTAGACCCGTGCTTAAAAAGAAAGGCCAAAGGAGAATTTGAAGATGATAAAATGGGCTGTACTAGGGGATGTGGGAGAACACAGGGAAGCAATCAGATCTCAAACGTTCTATTGACACAAATGACAAAGTGTCACATACAGAAAAGTACCAGGGCATGGTGGCAAACGCTTAAATTATAGCACTGGGGAGACTGTGCCAGGAGGACCATGAGCTTCACACCAGGCTAGGCTTTGTCAAGATCCTGTCTCAAAACAGAACCTAAATCTGCAAATTAAACTACTAGGGTTTATTAAAATCAGGTACAGTGATATACCCCAATTTCAGCTGGACTCCTGGCTGCCCAAAATATGTTGTGAATTTTTCAGACTTTCTTGAAGTGAAAAGCATTTCTGTAAGTAAGTTCTGGTCAAAGAAAACAAAACCTCAGCAGAAGTCTTATGTGGCTGCTTCCAGATGCCACCTTTAGGCTAGTCCATACTGCCTCAGCACACATAACTTAGCACGTGTACTCCTGGACTACGATATGATAGTTGGAGCATTAACAAGCGTCTTCAGCCCTCATTAGGAACACACGTGTCATGATCTGGGTCATAAATATCCTACCAAGCATACATGTTAAGGCTTGCTAGCCACAATGTATACATATTAGCAGGCAAGGGTGGCTTCAGGAGGTACACCCTGGTTGAAAGAAAGGCAGGTAACTGAGGACTTACAGCAGACATCTGAGCCCCTGCATCCCTTGCTCATACGTTGCTCCTTAACCACCATGCCCCTGCCATGATGCTCAGGCTCGGTGCACAAGGACCAAGCAACCACAGACGGAACCTTCTGAAACATGTTCTAAAAAAACCCTTTAACCCTTATAACCTTACCTCAGGTATTTTGTCACGGTGATGGATTGCTAATTAACTCAGGATAATAAAGAGAGTGAGAAAAAGAAAGGACTACTTATTTACTTATATAAAAATACATTCTACATGTTTATACCGTTCTTATTCTGTGTCTACCATCACCTTAGACTGGATCTAATCCTCATTAAAACATAATACCAAGATACTCCACCAAGACATTACACATTTTTTTGTTAAATTTTCTTATTAAAAAATACATGTTTTTTTTGCCTCTGTATGTGCAAATTAACCAAGATGGAAACATAGAACAATTCTATTTGACAATGTTCCTGAATCAATTTTTCAGTACCTTCCATATTATAAGTGTTGGAGAGATGTACAGAATGGGGTCTCTTTTCTCTTGTAATCTATAATTAAATGCACAAAACATTCAAAATAAAAACAGCAGCTTCTAAAAATCAATGGCCATCCCTCCATTCTGATGTAAGTATTCAAAGAAACTGATAAACCTCACCAAATCGATATAAAACATATAGGGAAAAATATATGATGACATAAAGAATAGTGAGAAAATAGGCATTTTTATCCTGGTTCTTCTGGAGGTCACTTAGATGGCCCTGTTGTGGCAATCAGATGGCTGTTAGCACTCAGTTTAAGAACCAAGCTATTTGAATTAGTATCATGAGTATATAGGGATACACTACTGTTTTGATACCATTGATCCTGTTAAGACATTTCCCTTGGTATACTAGTATGGTTGATGTTCACTCTCATTGTTGGGTGAGCCATGGAAACTTTGAAAATAATTGATCCAATATTGAATGATCCAGAACAAGTTTTAAGATCTTAATTTGGTAAACAAAAAGAAATGATTTGATGGAGAAGTGTCATTCACTTTTAGAGTGTATATATCTTGTGAGATGAAAGATGTTTAAATACAATTTAATTTGCTCTAGAGTATAGTAAAATAGATATGATGGATGGAAAGTTGTTTTGATCTTTTTCGTTTGTTAAATCATGATGGATGAGTGATGTTCGCTGCTGAATTTCCAGGCAGAGTCTGTGTTTGAACTCCATGTCTTCACCAAGAGCTCCCTTACAACATTTCCACATCCGTCTCCATCAAGCCAATGTGATATTCCGCAATGATGATAGAGGAGGAGGCCAGAAACCTTCCAGAAGAAGTCCCTCAGCACTAGCTGTGATGTGACGTGCAACCAACACGTCAGGGAGTCATTGCTGTCTTGGCAAATCAACAATACTACAGATGTATAAGTCAGCTAGTTAGCTCTACCAGCAAAGACAAAACAGTCCTGACTCCATAGTAACTTGCCTTCAGGAAGTAATCTGCTATGATGGGCTTGTAAGGCTGTAAAAATTAATGAATACATGGCCTTCTCCTCTCTGGTGAGACCCTGACCTCACTCCTTCTGGAAACCTTCTACAGAACTCAGTCCTTGAAAACATCAAAGCTTACATAGCTGACCGGGGTCTGTTCAGACTCCCCTCTGGTTCCCTCCTCTACACTCCCCACTCACCACCTAACTTAACATACTCTTTGTTCCTTTATCACCACCTGTGGCTGTTGCCTTGCCTGCTAAAAAAAGCTACTCCTTGGTGCCCCCACCTTTTTTGTAGCTGCTTGTGTATTTAAAGGGCCAGAGAACCATTTTACGGGGTTCATTCCTCTACGGGGGAATTGAACCCTGGCGCGTCAGTTTAATAAACCTCATGTTTATTACAGCGAATCGGGGGGCATTGGTGGTCTGTGGCGTCAGGATTCAGTGAGCCCCTCTCGGGTTCAACAGGCTGGTGCAGGAATCTCATCCTTAGCTTCAGTGTTTCCTGAATAACACAACATCCACAGAAAAATAACTTATAATTAGATATCCTACATAGAACAAAGAGAAATACAGGCAAGCTGAAGTGTATGCAATCCAAGAGCAGTTCATTGCCTTTCAGGGGTTAGGGGTGTTTCTTGAGTGTTATAGTCTGCTAGTTGCATTTATGTTGCCAATATCTGGGTGTACTGCAACAGCAGTCCTGGAGCGATGTCAATAAATGACGAACCACCCCAGATAGGGAATCTATGACAGATAAACAGTTCAGATATCACCAAAGTCTACACTAGTAAAACAATAAGTGGTATTGGGGTTACTGACAGGAATGGTGTGACAGGTTACCTAGAGGGACTGAAATAGTCAGAGTGCACCACGAAAGCCCACACAAGCAAGGACAGCAACTCATAAACACCTGGAAACCTAGAGCATGCTGGGGCAGCCTGCAGGCAGCTTACCATGTTATGGAGGGGCCATTCCAGGCAGCTCAATTGGTCTGAGCATTTAGGAGCCAAGTCAGCCAGTATGAGAATTCCTCCACAATCCTTACTGCTTCTATACGCTTAGGAGGGAGGGCCCTGGTGAATCTGACCATTTTCAGGGAGTTTGTAGAGCCTCTGAGTTATCTGCTTCCTGAGCCTAATGAGCTTCCTGTCAGGGTGGAATGTGCAGCTTCCTGGAGCAGACAGTGGCTTCAGCACCCTGAGAGCATCCTGTGTCTGAAGAAGCTTCCGCCCACCCTCACCATCGCCTCTGCTGTTTTACCTCCTTCTCAACATCCTGCCTTTAAATATCCTGTTTTTTTTTTTTTTAACTCCCCTTTAAGATCCTGTATCTTAAGTAGCTTTCCTCTAAGATGGAAGATGTAAGTATTGGAACTAGCCTTTACACCAAAGAGGGCTAAGGTACTATTATTGACACTGACACTTCTTACTGTCTCACTCAAGAACTAAATTACAGTATGATGCAGGAAGGGAGAAACACTAAAGTACAGGAAGACATTCTTACAACTAATAGAAAAATGACTGACCACTAACTATTCAGGTGAAGATAATAACTTATATAACAAATTTATAAAGAAATAAGCAGTAAACCCTCATCAATAAAAAGAGAACATACAGTATTCGCTTTAAGCCCTTCATACCTTGCAGTGACATTCTCAAACAAACAAACAAAAACCCAACAACAAACTGTCTTAGATTAGTGCTGAGAGCCCACTTCTATTTTCCAGGGCCTGTCATGGTACTTACCGGTCAGTCACTCAGCATAGAGGAGTCCTGGGACATTCATATAAGCCCAGGGTGATGCTACAGTGGAGCAGAAGGCAATGCAAATACTTAGGGTCATGGAAAAAGCCGCTCCATTATATATTAATTATATTGTATATATAATATATAAAATAAGCAATGCAACACAGCTAGAATCAATTTTCATTCATGGAACACCAGTGACAACTTCTTCAACAGCACACAATGTCCACGAGATCGATTAACTCAGTATTTTAGCACTAAGATAAAAAGAGTAGGGCTGAAGGTTGGCATGGTTTACACAATACTGTATGGTCTAAATTCTTTAAGTGACAAGATAGAAGCATTTTCGAAGTTGATGGAATTTGAGGCTGGAGAGACGGCTCAGTAGTTAAAGGCACTGGCTGCTCTTCTAGAAGACCCTTGTTTGATTCTTGGTTGCGAGCACCCAAGTCGTGGCTCACAACCATCTGTAACTCCAGTTTAAGGGATCTTATGCCCTCTTCTGGCCTCTGTGGGCACCAAGCTGGCACATGGTTCACAAAAATACATCCAGGAGGCAAAATACCCATACTGTTATAATAACTGAAATCACAGGCTCAACGGTGTGCTGAACAGAGAACAGAGCACCTAGAAGTGACCCAATAATTGGGAGTGTAGGAAGTAAAATCAACAATCTTAACACTACTTCTAGGAGTTTCACAATTATTTATTTATTGAACACAGAGGTGAGTATGCAATGGTGCATGTATGGGGGTCAGAGGACAGCTTGCGGTCAGTTCTTTTGCTTTTTTGTGGGTTCAAAGGCTCAGACTTGGGCCATCAGCCTCGGTAGCAAGTGTCTTTACCTCAGAAGCAACCTCACTCGCTCCCAAACCATTTCTAATTGGCAAAATGACATGAATGCTACAGTTTCCTTTGGACACACGTCTGCCTAGATTATATTCTCTTAAGTATTTTGTACTGGTTTTCTTTCTCCCTTATCAGAAAATAAATGCTATTTTTAAACACAGCAGTTATGCCTCTAACAGAATATTAAAATAATTGAGAGAGATATTATTCCAGTCAAGTACTAGCCTGGAGCATTGCTGTATAATCTATTCTGAGAACATCGTCTACATCTCTGCCCAAACTGGAGTCAGCATTGGCTGCATCATGGACAAACTCTTTGCGAAGTCCCTGGTTCCAAAAAACTGAAGCTGTAAATGGCAAGCATTGGTCTCTGGTCCTCGGATGTACAATAAGAGCCTAGGCACTCCATGTGAGGAAACCTCACACTGAAAGATTTGGGGCTGGGGGTGGGGCGAGCTCAGCAGGAGAGCCTATGGCTAGAATGTGTAAGAGACTGAGCCCAGCCAAAGAAACAGAAAGAGGAAGTTCACTCTGAGAGGGAGGAGGGGCTACACTTTCGGTTTTCACTGCTGAAACTACTTGAAGGAGAGTCTACAAGTTTCCCAGGACAAAGACTAGCTCATTCTTTTTCTGTCAGTTCAGATAGAGAAATACTGCTATTTCGGATATTCGATGACAATGAAAAACCAGTGGCTCAGGCGTTAAGAATGCATAATAGAGAGGAGCCAAGAAGGCTCTAGGACCCACATCAGGTGTCTCACACCCACCTGTAACTCCAGCTCCAGGGAATGTGCCACCCTGTTTTGTCTTTCAGCTGGGTATATACATATACACACATACACACTTTAAAATAAATAAATCTTTAAAAAAAATCAATGTTTAGCATGTTCCAAGCCTTTGCTCCAAAGAATAGCATAAAAGATCAGAATAATTAAATAAGAATGAAACACTAACAAAAGATCAGAAAAGGTAGTCTCAAAGATCTAAGCATCTAACTGTTAACATGACATATCATAGTACAAAATAACTGAAAACAGAAAACCATAGGGAAATCATCAATGAGCGGGCTTGAGGCTGGAGGCACATTTGAGTTCTAATTTCCTATCTCTATCTTCAACACTCACTGACTGGATCTATGATCTTGGTGAATTACCTTAAACTGTGGAACCCTAGATTTTAGTGACTATAACAGGAAGGATTCTGAGACTGGAGTGTTAGTTGGGCTCATATGGGATGACATTTATAAGGATACAGGCACAAAGCAAATGATCTCAAGTCCTAGATACTTTTCACCAACTTAACATGATTCTTTGGTGATAAAATTCCTCCATTTAGTCTTACTATGAGATGGCAGGCACACAACACAGCACAGAGGAAAACCTGTTTTTACACCCTCAAGTTATTCTAGAAATAAAAGCCAAGCACAAACTCGCTATCCCATATCTAAATTGGGGAGAAATTATAATGTGGCTATTTATTTGGATTTCTATGTGTGCAAAACAGCATAGCAACATAAATTCAAATTTGACATGGCCAGCCACAAAAGTCGGAGGCACTTGGCTCTCTCTCAGAAGACTGTACTAAATACAGCTGTGACACATAATGACAAAGGTGAGAGTACACAGCTAAGCAGACATTCCCCGTGTGTGTATACACTCAGAATCCTGAACAGCTGGAGATGCAGCCCAGTGGGGGAGGGCATTGGGAGCATGTAGCAGTCCCTAGGTTTGAACCTAGTACCACAAAAATTAAAAACAAAAACATTATTTATTAAAACGAAAGGCAGCATACTTTTTTAACGACCCAAAATAATTTAGGAACAAAAGAAATTCTTTGAGATTGAAAATAGTCACTAATTAAAAAAATAAATTGAAAATGCAATCCCCCTTTCTCTCTAGCTCTCTCTCACGCACATCCAAAGTAAGTAAACAAATAAACTAAAAATTTTAAAAATCTTGAAGCATGATATGAAGTAAATAACCATTTAAAATGAAAAAGGGAGCTGAAAAGAAGTTTCCGAAAACGAGATCTGCAAATGGCCGGTCCAAATGGGAAACGATGCTCAATGTCATTAGGGAAGCGAAACTCAAACCCACAATCGCAAGAACAGGAATCAAAGTGATGAAAACCTGATCAACACACAGGAGAACTGGAACCATCGTTCTTCACGACAGCAATGAAGGTGGCATGGTGTATTTGACAAAGTCCAGTGGTTTTTAAAAAGATGATAAGAGTAACCACAGGACCAGAGACTCTACTCTGATGCATAGCTGTGTTAACTATAATTAAGGAAACACAAGGCAGAATACTAGCAATCACAGGATAAACAAGATAGGTATACAGTAGACTATCATAGAGCCATAAGGAGAAATGGAATACCTCAACACCATATAACAAGACAAAGAAAAGCCTTCAGAATGTTATGCTAAGTCAAAGAAACCACCACGAAGGGCATGTGCTATCGGATTCCATCACTATGAAACATGCAGAATAAGCAATCCTGTAAAACTTGCCAAGGATTCATGTTGGGGATGCAAATGGGACTAGCTGCTAGTGGGTAAAGAATTTCTGAAATGCTGGGGGCCTGGAGCTTTGTGTGGTTAACTAATTAGCCTCAGGTTCAATGAAAGGCTGCCTCAAAAGATAGGAAGGAAAGCAACAGAGGAAAACAATAATGTCACCTTCCGTACTACACAGTCATATGTGCTCATGTGTGTATGTGTGTGTGTGTTTCAAAATTTTAGTTCTTGACCTTTAGACTATGCATTTATTTGTGAAAAATTGTAATCTTCTTTCACTATGTTATTTATTTGGGTTTTTTTCTTTTACAGTAATTTCCCACTTAGCTATCTTTAAGGTATATATTTTTTAAATTCTGTGTATGTTTGTGTTTCTGGCTGTGATATGTGCACATGAATACAGGTGCCCAGAGAGGCCAGAGTCATCAGATGCCCCAAAGCTGGAGGTGGTTGTGAGCTGTAGGGCACACTGGGAGCTGAACTCTGGCCCTCACAGATGTGGGATGCACTCTTAACTGCTGAGCCATCTCTGCAGCCCCTGACCTGCATGTGAAGTTTTAAGGTTTTATATTGCTACAGACAAATACATCTGTCACCTCTCTTACATTACCTGGATTCTGAACTGTAGAAAAGTTTGTCTTATGCCCAATTGTAAATGAAGCCACTCAGGTTTTACTTTAGCATTTGTCCTGGCTTCATTTTTTTCCCCCATCGTTTTTGTTTCCTATAATGAACATCTCTGACCCCTTTGGTGTTTATGACACTGTCTGGTAGTGTGCATCTTATTTGATATTCAGCAGAGTGATTGCTTAGCTTCCCCATCACCACATATTAAAAGTCTATCTTTTCTAATAACAAATGAGCTGTGAGGCCATTTAAGACACACACAAGCATTGAGCGAGTATTACTGAGTGTAAGAAGCCAGTCTGATACTTTTCACACCTTTGATTCCCATATTAGGGCAAGCCAAAAGTCAGAGCCACGGAGTCAGTGGAAGAATACCAATTTCCAGGGTCAGAGGATGAACTGGAAGAGAGGGAGGAGCCTTTCATTTGTGGAAATACTACACTGTAATATAGACAGAGGTCACACACTTATCAAAACCCAGGGACTGCTGAATAAAAAGTGATTCCTAATGTAAACCATGGACTAACAGAGTCATCTATCAACACTGGCTCATCACTCATAGCAAATGTGCCACAGAAACATGCAAGGTGGTAAAAGAGAAGGAACTGGCAAGAACTTGTTAATACCTGCCACTTACTTTTTCTATAAATCTTTCTCAAAACATAAAGTCAAAACACAGATCCCCCATAATCTACTTTTTTCCTTCCTTCCTCCCTGCTTTTCCCTCTTTCTCTCCCTCACCCTTTATATATACAGAGTGTATATATCCACTTGTTTTATACATACGCATATATACACACACATACATAGATGATAGACAGACAGACAGACAGATGATAGAGCACTCAGAGGCTCCTTGTGGGAGTCGATTCTTTCCTCCCACCATGTTGGTCCTGGGGATAAAATTCAGGTTGTCTATCTTGGAAGCAGATGCCTTTTCCTGCCATGTCATCAGACTTTGAGGGGATTTTTTCCTGTTATTTTTCTTTTTCTCTGTTATTTTTGGGAGGCAGAGTGTATATGCATCCTAGACTGGTCTCAAACTCATAGCAATTCTCCTGCCTCAGTCTTTCAATTACTGTGATTACAGAAATGAGTCAAGAATCCCAGTATCCCCTGATCCCTCCATTCAAGTTCTCTTCCATATTATTGTTTGTACGTTTGATATGTGAATAACAGAACCAAATTTTCCCACTCTGAGTGAAATCTTGGCCTTACATTGTTGCTGCCTTAAACTGACTGATTTGAAAGGAAGTGATGTCTTTATGGGGAAGGATTATCCTGTCCATGGAAGAAGAAGACACTGGTTTCTGTCTAACTTTTCTCAGCAGTTGAGTGTGTCCTTGTGGAGATTTGGCAAATGCATACTTAATCTTATTCTATTGTTTTATCATGGCTCTCGGTGCCATCATAAATGGGCTTTTCCTCCTCCATATTACCATCGATCAGTTCACACTTGTATACCCGCATGCTATTGATTGTTATGTGTTCATCTTACAGTTATCTATCTGTTGCTGATGTTGCTTTTGTTTTTGATTTCTTCAAATACTATCCAGGATGTTTCATTTCCCTTGCATGTAATCTTTTCGTATCTAATTATTTTCCTTATCTGATTTTATTGACCTTTGCTCCAACGTAAGGTTGGTTAAGCAGCAATGAACATCAGAGACAGTGAGGTCCTTCCCTCATTTGGGGGGCTTCCTGGGGATTCCGCTCATGCATCCCTATTAAGTAAAATGCTGACCTAATTACTGGCATCTAAATATTTCACCTAATTTTAAAGAATTGTCCATAAATTACTATTTTGATGAATATGATGTCCTCTTGTCTTAGGAGCCAGGAACGAGTGAACCTGGTCAAAGGTATTTCTAACAGGTTTGAAAAGAATTATAATCACGGTCTTAACTCTAATTCTGTGAACTCTAGAGAACTCTACAATAGCTAAGACACACTCACACCAACACAAACAGCTTAGATTCTTTTTAATAAATGGTTAAATGAACAATTTTAGGCTCCTGATTGTTTTGCATAGCATATAGCATATGATGCTGTCTTTACTATTTCTCATACACAGGGGTCCTCCCACACGTTCAACTGATGAGTAGATTCAAGAAATAAAGGAACGCCTGTGCTGGAGGCTCAGGGCTCCACCTGTTACAATTCAAGCTTTAAAGCGTTTGACAAAAATCCATTGCTCTATTAGGGAGCCTGCTACTTTTCTTTCCCAGGAGGTCAAGAGATGCAATGGAAAGCTAATACAAGCTTCTTTTAAATAATCTACCCCCAGTTTCAACTCTCATTATGTGTTCATTGTAGAGACAGTCAAGTGAAAAGCTCAAAGCAGGCACCAACCGAGCAGAGGCTTTACCTCAGTGGGAGGAAAAGACAAGGTAAGCCAAGAACACAAAAGCCTTTTAAACAAAGGATGTTATTCTCTTAAAGTAGTAATCTATAGCAAATTACAGAGAAAGAGCTTGATTATAGTTTTCAGTCATTTAGAAAAGGATAATTTAATATGAAGTTAAAAGCTGATTCATTTTTGCAAAGGGTTTACTAGCTGTCAATTATACACTTTATGAGTTATCCACTGAGCTGATATGTAGTGAAATGCAGACTGGGAAAACATTATTTGGTTACAATTCAAGCTCCCAAAAGGATATTGTAAAAGTTGGATATATATCAAAAATACATATTCTTGAACCTCTGTTTAATTCATATTTCAATAAGTTAGGATATTTATTTTCTTTATAAATCTTACCACAGGCTTCCTCAAAGTTGATTCGAGAACTGAATGAAGCAGATGGTTGAAAATAATCAAGAACACACTGAAAGAACAGATTCAACAATAAACTTGTACTACATTACTTCTTGCTGGAATTATGGAGAGAGTCAACAGCTAGGGCATCAATGATTGGGATCTCTGTGTCTGAACAGGCATTGGATACTGCTAGAGTAAGGAATTTGAAGACTGACAGCAAGTACATGCATTGCCACCCACTACCCCACTCCACCCCTGGAACATAGGATAAAAAGGAAGGCAAAGATGACGAGGTCCTTTGTGAGCTACATATCCAGGCACTGGCAGAGGTAGAACTAAGTTTGGGCTTCTCAACACAAAACCAACCTATGCCACCTGCTCTCTTCCTTACCAGAGATGACAGAGAAATATGGAACACATCAGGCAAATAACTGCACAGTGCATTTTCAGATGGGTTCCACTGCATGCTTTAATTTAGATTTTGCTTTAAAGACTCTGAAGTAAAGTTCTCTTAATTCCAGTAAAGAGAGCCAGTAGGGTGGTTAATAAAATGTTCTTCTTTCCATGGGATTCTGACCTCTATCATCTAAAGTAGAAGACTCTCTTCCCCCTCCCCCTATTCCTCCCTCTCTCCTCTCTCTCTCTATGTATTTCTCTCTCTCTCTCTCTCTCTCTCTCTGTGTGTGTGTGTGTGTGTGTGTGCGCGTGCGCGCTTGTGTGTGTGTGTGAGGTAATTACAAATGCTGTATGTTTTCCTTAAAATTTTTCTGATAATAAAATAGGTTTCTACAAACTGATTCCAGGAACATCTCCCTAAGGAACAAGGAACCGAGGCTTTAAGGGTCACTAAATATCAATAATGTCAAGACTGAAAGTCAGATGTAGTTAAGAGAGTCTGCTGGTTTAGTAAATTGGCAGTTGTAGGTTCTCCTCCAAGATCCATGACTTCACTAGCCTTGGGTAGTTGACTAGGTTTTGAATACCAGGAATAATTTCCCTCCTATTGAACAGATCTTATTTCCAATTGAAAAGCTTTTGGTTACCACCAAGGTGTGTGTGCCACTACTACACCCTTAGGGTTACTGTGCCATGGTGATCATCGTAGTAGTTCATAGGTGGTATAGCTGGGTAGGACTGATGTTGACTTCTTTCCTTTGGGAACTCACACAGCACTTTCCGGTATCATGAAAGCTGGTCCTCAGGGAGAGTTATTTCAGGCCAGTTCTGACTCAGGGCCATGTGGACCCAGTTTCTGAAGTGCATCCAGTTTTCATCATTAGGAACTCAGAACTTCACCTCTGGGGCAACAGAGGGCAATGGTAATAGTTTGTAATGTTTTGGGACTCTTTTGAACAATCTTAACCAACAACTCAAAAGAGGACTTTCTTATGCCTGGTGTTAGGGTTTTGTTATATGATCTTAAGCTCTTAGAGTGAGCATTGTCAGCCCAGATAGGAAATTTTCCTTTACGTTATCTATGTATATTTATATACAGGTCAAGGGAGGGAAAACAAATGTAATTATATTATAATCTCAAAAATAAAAAGTAATATTTTCAAAAAAGATTAAAGGTCAGCTTTTGTATTTCTTCCCTTCTCCTGCTCATGCCTAACCTCTAGGCTTGAACCATTTATAAAGGATTAGAGTTTTTCTTTTAAAAGAAGAATCCTTAGGCAGGGCCAATAAACTCTAGTTATTTTCTGACATTTTTTTTCTGTTTTACATCATAAAACACCTCCTAACTTCCTCAATCTCTCACATCTATCTTCAGGCAAATTTAAACTATACAATAAAAATAACTTCTCATTCTTAGCTGATGAACACCATTGCAGATTGTGCAATGCTTTACAATCTATGGTTTCTTCATAGAACCAGGCCTCCATGATGTAAGGCCCTGGGCTCAATCCTCAGTAGTGAGCAGAAAGAAAGAGAGAAAGAGAGAAAGTAGTGAGCAGAAAGAAAGGGAAGGGGGAGGACGAGAGAAAGACAATCATATGTCAAATCCCTTTTAATGATCTTCCATGAAAGTAGGCATGTCTTTGGGAGGGAAAGTTGGGTGAGAGGTGCCCATTGTACACAGCCAAAAGAGCTAACTACTCTTTGTTTCTGTCTTGAGAATGCACACTGCCTTGGTGCAAACAGATAATCCTTAGAAATTTTTGTCTACAAAGAAAAGAAGCACAAAAAAGGAATAAAAAAATTTAAAAGGACTTGTGAAGGTGACAATTATTTAAAACTCTTCTCTCTCCCCCCTCTACACACACACACACACACACACACACACACACACACACACACACACACAATCAATCAATATACTGTCCTTTTTCTTTCAACTTTCAAAGAAATTATAGAAGTAGAATTGGTGAGATCAAAAATATAAAAATAACTTCATCTTAATCCTTGAAATAAATAGGAAATCTCTGAGCCAGACATGATCAGTCAGACTCTGCCAACTCAATGAAGTGAAGCCATCTCCATGTAAGCCCTGTATTAAAACTCTGACAGTGGTTTTTCTGTGTCTCTTCCACATGAGCTTAGTTTTTCTTTTTCTTCTAAATCATTAAGACCAAACTGAAAAAATAATAAAACAGAGACAACAAAGACTGTAGAAGACATATTGGCAGCACCATGTTCACTACTGCAGAAGCCTTCAGAGATAATTTCAAATCTGACTACATGCTGTTATAAATGTAGACCACATTGGTTGCCATTTTTACTCTTTATTGTATATATAATTTATCACTTTCCTTGCCAATTGGCATGGCTATGATGTTGTTTATAGTAATTTATTGTAATTCCATGATACATGACTATGCTAGTGTGCATACACCACACATTAAAATTAATATTAAAGGCAAAAGAAAGGCAGAGAGGATGTGGTCTATGGGGTGAGAGAAAGCATTGTCTCCAGCCACCATATGTTCCCTCTTCATCAGGGCCTTCCATCCTTTACGAAGGCTTCTGACTTAGTTGGGTTATGACTTAGTTTCTCCAAGTATGAAGTCATTCTTCCTTCCGGCTGACTCAACCACCTCTGGTGATGCAATTACATATGATTCAGAATCACATTTCAGTCAGGAAACATAATTCAGTAAATGTTTATGGATGCTTAGACTGACTATAAATATTTCTGAATGTGTGTGTGTTTGCAATTTTATTCAGTCTGTAGGAACCACTGGGGCATTGATGATTGGTACACACGAAAACTGCAAAGTAGCAATGGAGAAACAAGCATGCCTAGAAATCAAATAATTCACCTATCCAAGGAATGCAAGAAAAGCTTTCGAACTGCATCGTGTGAATGATATTTTCTTTAAACAACATGCATTTAAATAGCACAACTTATAAGATGCCGGGTCTCTCCCTGGAGGGCTCACTGACAGCCTGCTTTCCAATACATCTGCACAGGTCTGTTCTGCTCAAATACCTTTTGAAAAGTGAGGAACCTGCCTAAGTCTGCCTTCTGGCACATGCATATTAATCAGTATTTGTCCCTGACAAACCTTACTCCCCCTTCAAGGACAAGTTCAATTATCACCTTAATTGCTCACTTACTCCACAAACATTGCATGTACACCTCCAGCACTGGAGACCCTAGGAACACAGAGCTGAACCCACTCAAATTTGCTCCCCCAAAGACACGTTCAAAGAAAGCTGTGGGAGGCAGAGTGTTGAGATGCTGTGTGATAGCTGCATTGCTGCTGTGGAAAGGGGACCACCAAAACTGCGGGCTGGAAGACCCATCACTGAGAAGCTGGAATGGGAAGCTTGGGTCTCCAAGTCTGAGGACAGGAAAGAAAGCGACAGAGAAGGAAAGCCTTGGCAGGTTGAGAGCCACAGCCTGTGACAACCAGAGGGACCAGTGAAAGGTCATGGGGGTCTTCCCGATTAGCCTGCATTATACTCCAGGTTTGTGTCGCATGAACATAGAATAGATGCTGGTCCTTTACTCCAGTGCTATGCTGGGAGCAAAGGGAGACAGGACTAACGGACCAGTATCTATTCTAGCATCTATTGGCTCTTCTTCGAGGCTGTGTCCAAACCACACTTCTTCGCTTCAATGACATAAACACTCCCCATTTTCTTCTAGCAGTTTCACAGTTTCAGATTTATATGTAAGCCCTTAACACATTTTATTTTTGTGTGAGGATGTACGGAGCTTCATTCTCCAGTATGTGGGTGTCCAATTTTCTGAACTGTTTAGTGAAATTATCTTTTCCTCAATGCTTGTTTTTGGCATCCTTGCTGATGATCAGTTGGCTGTTGATTCAGGGGTTTATTCCGGGTCTCTCTGTTTAATTCTTCTAGTGTCTATGTCTGTTATATTTTTCTTGACAGTATTTTGCTCACAAAATTATTCACAATATTTTGGTTATTCAGAATAGCAAAAGTTATAAAATTAATCTAAGTGTCAAGGTGAAGAGATGTTTAAATTGTGAAATATAATTATAATATATATTACGGAGTACTATTCAGACATAAAAATGATAGAAATAGAAGCCATCATTTCAAATTGAGTCAAGTATACACAGATTTTTAAAAATATATATGGATATATTATATATATTACTCACTTTATATTATATATATGATGATCTTATTCATTTGCAGAATTTTTAAGAGTTGTCATGAAGCAGTGAATAGGAGTGTGTAGAAGTGCAGAGATTATTAGCCAGGGGGCATGGCTACCACTACAGAACAGGAATATATGGTTACTGTTTTCATTGTTGTTTTATTCTTCCTCTTCTGTTTCATTTTCGATGGTGCTTCTGGAGGTGAAATTCAGATCCTCACAGTAGAGATGCTACATCCCAGCCCAGGAATAAGTTTTGATGTTCTATTAGGCAGTAGAGTAACCAGAGTTAATAATCATTTGATGTACATTTCAAATGAACTGTAGATAAAGGAATCCCAAATGGATGTCTGCTGCATAAATATAGACCCATATCAAAGTAGCATGTGGTAGCATAAATGTGTATGAATATATTCATTTTTAAGTTATAAAATAATAAAATCAAATTAGCAGTTAGAGTAGACTTGAAAGGCTCAGGAAAGAAGGGGGATGTCTGAAGATGTGTGGATGTAGGAGGTAAGAAAGCCAGGAAATGGGAGGGCAGTTGGTCTTATGAGGGACAAGAGTGTGTTTGGAGCAGCTGCCTAGACCAGAACTTATACAGAGAATATCTGTGCAATTTGGCAGCACACACAGAGCTCAATAAATGTTGGCTGCTAATGTAACAAGAGAAGATACTGAATTATTAACAATGTATTCTTGTCAAACTAGAACATGCCATAACTCCCAGAGTTCCCTCTGTCCTGCCACACTACTCAAGAATTATCTGGAGACAAGAGCTGTTAATATATCATTCTAATTACTAAATATTTGCAACCCAAAGCTAAGGAATTGCAATTTTATTATTCCTTCCAGTCTTTGGGACTTAGCAATGACACTCACAAAGGAGATACCTTCAGCACTCTCTAAGGACCATGTCATTCTCCAGCCTGTTAAACTCACTTATTAAAACTTTATATTCTACAAATTGTACTTGCATTCCTATGTATCAGATGAAGGTGGACAGGACATCCTCCACCAGTGCCCAAGGAGCCCAACATTTGCCATGCTAGGTTGTGGTCAACTTTTTAGGCTATTGTATAAACCAGCTGAATTGCAAGGTAAATGATAGGACAGTATCCATAAAGACTGAACCAATAGTTTGCTGTGTACTACACTGCTGGTTCAAGACTTTCTAACCACTGGGATTTCCTGTAAAGATGAAGTGAATAGTAACTCAACACCATAAAAAACAAATTCCCATCATACCACAGTGTTCTTTTACATCCTGTAGGACAAGATCCTTATTCAATTCCTCAAGTGTACATAAAATTTTCAGTAAGAGTGAGCATGCGGTATGCTTTCAATTACTAATGGCTTAGTCAGGGTTTCTATTACTGCAACAAAACACCATGACCAAAAAGCAAGTAGAGGAGGAAAGGGTTTATTTGGTTTACCTTTCTGCATTTTAGTCCATCACTGAAGGAAGTCAGAACAGAAACTCAGGCAGGACTGGAACCTAGATGCAGGAGCTGATGCAGAGGTCATGGAGGGGTGCTGCTCACTGGCTTGTTCCCTCTGGCTTGCTCAGCCTGCTTTCCCATAGAATTACTGGCCCACCAATGGTACCAACCACAGTGGGCGGGGCCATTTCTCATGAATCACTAACCAAGAAAATGCCTTACAGGTTTCCACACAGCACTATCTTATGGGGCATTTTCTTTTTTTTTTCTTTATTTTTTATTTCTTCAAGTTACATCTCAATCGCAGTCCCCTCTCTATTCCCCCTCCAGTCCCACCCTCCCACCCTCAACGCCCCATCTTCTTCCCTTTTTTTTTTCTTTTAAGTTTAAGGTATATCTTATTTCCCCCTACAGTTTCCCCTTTCAGTCCAACAAATGGCTCTATCTCTTGTAATAATAAATACAATACAGTACAACAGAGGTAATTAGGCCACAGTTATGAGGGTTATATGGCTTAACGTACATTACCAATGACCAGTCCATATGTATTTGGTACCTGACTTTAACATTCTACTATCTAACCATCTCCATGAGTCTAAAGTTCTATATCTGACTCAACATTCATACTAATTGCAACACAATTTTAAAAGTATCTTCTTAGATGTATAACACTCTCTTGACTCCTAAACAACTCAAAATTTAATTATGAGACTCTATCTATCTGTTCTTCAATCACCTCAGAGACCTGAGAGGGATAAATATATCAGATTTTATAGGAAGTACAGGGCCTGCAGCTTCCCAAACTAAGAAATGACATACCAGTGGCTGCCTGGACAGTTCCCATTTTCTCTCCATACATTACAGCATCGCTCTTCAGTCGTTTGGCCCCGTTTCTCTGACAGACATTGATTGTAGAGCAGGGGTTATGAAGGACTTACCTACCCTGTCTTGGCAGAGCTAGGCTGTCGACTTACCTGCTTCCAGGTTTTGTCCTTTTTGGACAGCATTCTGTCTACAGTTGGAGCAAGGGGCTTTTCCTACCAAGAGATAGGCTTGCGACTAATTCAATCATCTCCCACTGGAGATTCTTTGATGCTCAACTTCTTCTTGGAGGAGAATAGGGGGTGCTGTCAGGAGTTGATATGTCTTGATATAAAAAAAACTAAAGTTACGAAAACATCTTTGAATGCCATATTCTGCAGATCTCTTGAGGTTTTTGAAGAGGCCCTATCTATCTCTTATATTAGGGTAAGCAGATGTTGCTTGTCTCTTAGCAGGTTTATTTCTGATTAGCTTAGCAAGTAACTATAATAGGCTGTCATAGTACCTAACAGAATGACTGGCTTGCATAACCATTAGTTTGCATTTCTTAATTATCCTAAACAGTTCATGACAGTTAGTAGTAAAAGGCCGAAACATCACATTTCATTTTTTTTCTTTACCTCCTAACCCTTCCATCCCATTTCTCTGGGGTGGGGTGTCCTTATATAACAGTCTCTCATCTCAGTTGAGAGGTTGTATGAGGGCCAAGAGCCTCCTCATTCATTGGGGGTCTATGAAGCAGTACCATCAGTGAAAAGTGTCTCGTTGCCCGGGAGAGAGAACTACTAAACAAACAAATCAATAAGCATACAATAGATAAAAAAGACTAAAAAATAGAAAAAAATATAACTAATATATAAAAAATAAATAAAAAATAAAAATTAAAAATAAGAAGTCTATGTCCAAGTTCCCTTTGGTGTGTTAGTTGTAGTATTGATACCTTCTACTATATAGCTAAAATCCTACTATAAGTGAATAGATGCCATATGTGTCCTTCTGAGTCTGGGTTAGTTCACTCAGGATGAGCTTTTCTAGTTCCATCCATTTGGCTGCAAATTGCATAATTTCATTGTTTCTGATAGCTGAATAATATTCCATTGTGTAGATGTACCACAGTTTTTTAACCCATTCTTTGGTTGAGGGACATCTGGATTGTTTCCAGTTTCTAGCTATTACAAATAAGGCTGCTATAAACATAGATGAGGAAACTTCCTTATGATCCCATGAAGAGGCATTTGGGTGTATACCCAGAAGTGGTATGGCTGAGGCAGAGCTATTCCAAGTTTTCTAAGATATCGCCAGACTGACCTCCATAGTGGTTGCACAAGCCTGCATTCCCACCAGTACTGGAGTAGGGTACCCCTTTCTCCACACCCTCGCCAGCATGTGCTGTCATTTGAGTTTTTGATCCTAGCCATTCTGACAGGTGTGAGATGGAATCTCAGAGTCGTCTTGAGTTGCATTTCTCTGATGATTAAGGATTGTTGAGCATTTCTTCAAGTGTCTCTCAGCCATTAGGGATTCCTCCTTTGTGAATTCTCTATTTAGCTCTGTCCCCCATTTTTTGATTGGATTATTTGGTTTCTTGGCATTTAATTTCTTGAGTTCTTTGGAGATTTTGGATATTAGCCCTCTTTCAGATGTGGGGTTGGTGAAGATTTTCTCCCAGTCTGTAGGCTGCCGTTTTGTTCGAATGACAGTGTCCTTTGCCTTACAGAAGCTTTTCAGTTTCATGAGGTCCCATTTATTGATTGTTGATCTCAGGTCCTGAGCTGTTAGTTTTCTGTTCAGGAAGTTGTCACCTGTGCCAATTAGTTCAAGGGTTTCTCCCACTTTTTCTTCTAGTAGATTTAGTGTGACCGGCCTTATGTTAAGGTCTTTGATCCACTTTGACTTAAGTTTTGTACAAGGTGATAAGTATGGGTCTAATGTCATTCTTTTACAAATGGACATTCAGTTGGACCAGCACCATTTGTTGAAGATGCTGTCCTTCTTCCATTGTGCCGTTTTGGCTTCTTTGTCAAAAATTAGGTGGCCATAAGTGTGTAGGTCTATTTCTGGATCTTCAATTCGATTCCATTGATCTACTGGTCTGTTTCTATACCAATACCATGCTGTTTTTACAACTATTGCTCTGTAGTACAGCTTGAAATCTGGGATGGTAATACCTCCAGATGTTTTTTTATTGTACAGGATTGATTTAGCTATTCTGGGCTTTTTGTTGTTCCATATGAAATTGAGACTAGCTCTTTCCAAGTCTATAAAAAATTGTGTGGGTTTTTGATAGGATTTGCATTGAATCTATATATTGCTTTTGGTAGGATGGCCATTTTTATTATGTTGATCTTACCTATCCATGAACATGGGAGATCTTTCCATCTTCTAAAGGCCTCTTCCATTTCTTTCTTCAGGGGCTTGAAGTTCTTGTTATATAGGTCCTTTACTTGCTTGGTTAGAGTTACCCCCAGGTATTTTATGTTGTTTGTGGCTATTGTGAAGGGGGTTGTTTCCCTTATTTCTTTCTCGGTATATTTGTTTGTTGTATAAAGAAGGGCTTCTGATTTTTTTGAATTAATTTTGTATCCAGCCACTTTGCTGAAGGTGTTTATCAGCTGTAAGAGTTCTCTGGTGGAATTTTTGGGGTCGCTTATGTATACTCTCATATCATCTGCAAATAGGGATAATTTGACTTCTTCGTTTCCGATGTTTATCTCCTTGATGTCCTTTAGTTGTCTTATTGCTCTAGCAAGAACTTCAAGTACTATATTGAAGAGATATGGTGAAAGTGAACATCCTTGTCTTGTCCCTGAGTTTAGAGGAAATGCTTCAAGCTTCTCTCTATTTATTTTGATGTTGGCCACTGGCCTGCAGCATATTGCCTTTATTATTTCTAGGTACAGCCCTTGTATGCCCATTCTCTCCAGAACTTTTAGCATGAAGGGGTGTTGGATTTTGGCAAATGCTTTTTCTGCATCTAGCGAGATTATCATGTGATTTTTTTCTTTCATCTTGTTTATATGGTGAATGACGTTGATATATTTTCGTATGTTGAACCATCCCTGCATCCCTGGGATGAAGCCTACTTGATCATGGTGTATGATACTTTGATGTGTTCTTGAATTCGGTTTGCTAGTATTTTATTAAGTATTTTTGCATCTATGTTCATGAGGGAGATTGGTCTGAAGTTCTCTTTCTTTGTTGGGTCTTTGTGTGGTTTAGGAATCAGGGTGATTGTGGCCTCGTAGAATGAGTTTGACAATGTTCTTTCAGATTCTATTTTGTGAAAGAGTTTGAAAAGTATTGGTGTTAGCTCCTCTTTGAAGGTCCGGTAGAATTCTGTGCTAAAGCCATCTGGCTCTGGGCTTTTTTTGGTTGGGGGATTTTTAATGACTATTTCTATTTTCTTAAGGGTTATAGGGCTGTTTAATCTGTTTATCTGATCTTGATTTAGCATCAGTAGGTGGAATCTATCAAGAAAATTGTCCATTTCACTTAAGTTTTCAAATTTGGTAGAGTATAGATTTTTAAAGTAGGATCCAAATATTCTCCAGATTTCTTCAATGTCTCTTGTTATTTCTCCCTTTTCATTTCTGATTTTTTGATTTGTGTTTTCTCCATCTGTCTTTTAGTTAATTTGGCTAAGGGTCTGTCTATTTTGTTGATTTTCTCAAAGAACCAACTCTTGGTTTCATTGACTCTTTGTATAGTTCTTTTTGTTTCTAAGTTGTTGATTTCAGCCCTAAGTTTGATGATCTCCTGCCTTCTGCTCCTTTTGGGAATGTCTGCTTCTTTTTTTTCCAATTCACCCAGTTTAGCTGTTAATTCGCTAATATGAGCTGTCACAATTTTCTTTTTGAAGGCACTTAGTGCTATGAACTTTCCTCGTAGCACAGCTTTCATTGTGTCCCATAGGTTTGGGTATGTTGTGTCTTCATTTTCATTGGATTTTAAAAAGCCTTTGATTTCCTTCTTTATTTCTTCCCTGACCCAGTGGTCCTCTAGTAAAGAGTTGTTCAATTTCCATGTGAGTGTAGACTTTCTGTTGATTCTTTTGCTATTCAAGTCCAGCTTTATTCCTTGGTGGTCTGATAAGATACAATTTTCAATTTTCTTGTATCTGTTGAGGCTATCTTTGTGTCCAACTATATGGTCGATTTTGGAGAATGTTCCGTGAGGTGCTGAGAAGAAGTTGTATTCTTTTGTGTTTGGGTGAAATGTTCTGTAGATATCTGTTAGGTCCGTTTGGTTCATGATCTCTGTTAGACTCATTATTTCTCTGTTTGGCTTCTGTCTTGATGATCTGTCCATAGTTGTGAGTGGGGTATTGAAGTCTCCCACTATTAAAGTGTTTCAATCGATGTGCGATTTAAGTTTTAGAAGTGTTTCTTTTATAAATGTAGGTGCCTTTGTATTTGGGGCATAGATGTTCAATATTGAGATGACCTCTTGGTGGATATTTCCTTTAATGAGTATGTAATGCCCTTCTCTGTCTTTTTTTATTAACTTCAATTGGAAGTCTATTTTGTTTGATATTAGGGTGGCTACTCCAGCTTGTTTCCTGGGTCCATTTGCTTGGAAGACCTTTTCCCAGCCCTTTACTCTGAGGTAGTGTTTATCTTCAATAGTGAGATGTGTTTCTTGTATACAGCAAAAAGATGGGTCTTGTTTACAGATCCAGTCTGTAAGTCTGTGTCTTTTTATTGGCGAGTTGAGTCCATTGATGTTGATGGATATTAGTGACCAGGGATTGTTTTTTCCCATTATTTTGGTATAGGTGGCTGTCTTCTGTTTCTCTTTTGTTTAGTTGCTGTGGAGGTTTCTATTTCCTGTGTTTTCTTGGGTGTAGTTATCTTCTCTGTGTTGGAATTTTCCTTCTAGGATCTTCTATAGGGCTGGGTTTGTGAGGAGATATTGTTTGAATTTGATTTTGTCATGGAATATCTTGTTTTCTCCTTCTATGTTGATAGAGAGTTTTGCTGGGTATAGTAGTCTGGCTGGGCACCTATGTTCTCTCAGGGCTTGTAGGACATCTGTCCAGGCCCTTCTAGCTTTTAAAGTTTCTGAGGAGAAGTCAGGTGTGATTCTGATGGGTCTGCCATTGTATGTGACTTGGACTTTTTCTCTTACAGTTTTTAATATCCTTTCTTTGTTCTCTACATTTGGAGTTTCTATTATTATGTGGCAAGAGGAGTTTCTTTTCTGATCTAATCTGTTTGGTGTTCTGTAAGTCTCTTGGATTTTTACTGGCATCTCTTTCTTTAGGTTTGGGAAGTTTTCTTCTATGATTTTGTTGAAGATATTTCCTGGACCATGGAGTCGGGAGTCTTCTCTTTCCTCTATGCCTATAATTCTTAGGTTCCGTCTTTTCATTGAGTCCTTGATTTCTTGGATGTTGTGGGTGAGAGATTTTTTAGCCTTCTCATTTTCTTTGGATGTTGTACTGATTTCTTCCATCGAATTTTCCATGCCTGAGATCCTGTCTTCCATCTCTTGCATCCTATTTTTCATACTCACATCCATAGTTCCTGGTCTCTTCTCTTGATTCTCCATTTCCTCTTTTAACTCTGACTGTGTTTTCTTTATTGTTTCCATTTCTATTTTCATGTCTTGAATGGTAGTGTTTGTTTTGTACATTTCCTTCTCCAGTTTGCTTGTTTTTGTCTGGAGATCTTTCATTGCTTTATCCTTTTCCTGTTCAAGCTGGGTCACCTTGGCTTGGAGCTCTTTAATGATGTTATTCATTGTTTTGACTTGTAGAATTGTGGCTTCTTTGAATTCCTTCATAGTTTTAAGTTCTTCTTGAAGGGACCTTATCAATTTCCATAATGTAAAATTGTCATCGTTTCCATGTGTTTCAGTTGTGGTGAGGTGGTTCGGGCTGGACGGAATAGCGTTGCTTTCTTTTGTTGGAGACATTTCGCTCTGTTTTTTTTTTTTTTGTCTCTGGCCTCTGGCCATGTGGAAATTTTTTTTTTTTTTTGCTGTCTTCTGGACTTGGGTCCAAAGGGGGCACTGTGGTGCAGGAGTTGCCTTACTCCACCCCTATAAGGTGAGTCATTCAGTCCCGCCTCCCAGGTGGGGACCTAGCTAATTCAGGTGGTGGAGCTGTGCACAAGTAAGCTCTGATTCCCTGCCGGAAGGGCCCTTACTATTACAAAAGTTCGATATAGGACAGTTTCAAATATCTCACACTTTGCCCGGGGTTGGTTCCTGTAGGGGGTAAATCTGCAGTTCAGCTCCAATAGCCTTGCCACTCCCGAGGCTTGGAAGCTGGCCAGTGACATCACAGACTGGGATCTGAAGGTGCTTTGCAGTGGAGCTACTTCACATCCAAGGGTTGCAACCTTTCCCAGATAATTGGATTGTCTGTGTGAGACCTGGGAGTGCCCAGCAGGGTGGGGATTATCTCTGCGTGGTTTCTGAATCTGCCGGCTAGGTATTAGGTTGGAACTTACCGGGGATTTCTCCTTTTGGGGGGATGGGTTATCCTGATTCCAGGGTCCTGAGGCTTCCTAGGGTGTCCGAGAGTTGGAAGGCGTCCTGCCCAGGCATCTTCCGTGGTCCCTGTGTAGCTGGGTGAGATTTAGAAGGGGTCGTGCCCTTTGTACAGCGTCCTGCAACACTTGCTGCCTTGTGACTGTTGACCCCGAAATCAAAATATGTCTGCGCTGGCCGCCGCCATCTTGGATCCCTCGGTCCAAATGTATAGACTGAAGCAGCATGCACAGGGCCTGTGGGGGTTGGCACCAGATGGGCTCCTAGAGCTTCCAGACTTCTCCAGACGTCTGTCTCCTTCTGTGTCTCCTGGTGGAAAAACTGGGGCATTTTCTTAACTGAGGTCCCCTCTCAGATATCTTTGGCTTGTGTCAAGTTGATGTAAAAATAGCTAGCACCTCCGATAATCACATTTGTTTGTTAATAATAGCCTTCCATTCTTTTTAGGATTCAGAAAACGTTAAATACATAAATCAATCAATCAAACAATCAACCCAACATTTGTGAAGAAGTACATTTTAATTCTGTTTAAGACCTTGTGCCCAGGAACCTAAGGATCTAGAAAAACCTATAGACAGGTGACAAGCATGATTTTCCAAATCCCTAGAAAACTGGTTTATGGAGCTAAAGACGATCAGCTCGGTGATGATCCTGTGTCTGTGGCTACCCTTTGGCAGATTGTGTTCATTTCCCTTCAAACTAAAACACCCAGCACTCAATGGTGACGAAATGGCACATATGGATAATGCAGTTTGCTGTGTGCTAACAATTTTGGCAGTTTTCCCTTTAATAAACCACTCCAGATGTTAGTCCCAGTAATTATGGCTGCTATCAGTTAGCTTTAGGAATGAAATACCGCTGCCACAATCCCTTGTGTGTGCATCTATGGATCGAGTGCAAACAGTGAGCCACTGTAGTAAAGGCTGTCCCATGCATGGGGTATGCGCAGAGATGTGTGGAGGCAAATAGTCAGCCTCATAGGAAATCATGAACATACGTAGCTCTGAAGTTCTCAGATAATGCTTCTGTGGCTCATTCACATCACTACAGCTAAGCAAACATTCCTACATACAATTGCTGCAACATGTGCCAGAAAAGTGACAAATCTGGTTGAAATAATAATCTGTGATGTGGACACTATTGGGTAGCATACACAAAAGCACATATGCTCTGGGAGCCTGGTACTAGAGAAATTGAAATGTAGATGGCACATGCTATACTTGCAAGTGTGCAGTTAGAATCAGAAAACCAGGAGATAGCTCTCATTTTCCAAGGGCTTGATTAGCAAAGAAAAAAAAATATTTTATGATCCCACTAAGGAATAAAGTAAGCCAAAATAGATCTGCATTTCAGTATAGGGACTAAAGTTATTCTGTTGTGATTTAAAGACACAATTACCCCTGCAGTGGCATGCGGCTGTTACTATGGAGGAGGGTACTGTACTCTGCACCTGAAAATGAGCCTGCTCGGTGACACATCATCACTGCAGTCACCTGAGGGCATTTAAATGATCATGCTAAAATCCAGACATTAACCAGTAAACCAGTTATGCTGATATCAAATGACTACTGACATTGGAAATTTCAATATTATACTATGCCACTGTCATCTATGGTGTTCAAAAGGGTACTTTTATGACAAAGAATTTAACATTAGCAATATAAGCAACATTTTTACTTACTCCTCGTTAAACCATCAGGAAAGCAATGTGAATACCCCTGTCAAAGCTTGAAGCTTCCCATAAAATACAAAGTGGGGAATATTACTTTTCAGGAGTTTGACCATAAGTTATGGTCCACACCACCGGAAGTACCCTAATACACAGTACAGCACTGAACAGTACTCTCCCTATTAACCCACTGAAGTCAACAGTGGGAGCAGTTAATACTACCTCAAAGAACTGTGAGGCAGAAGACATCCAAACATTAAGTAGCAAGTAAATGGGAGATAGACAACCACGTGTCAAAGGCATTTTTGAAGAACTAAAATTACAGAATAATGAACAGAGAGAACAAATAAAGTGGGGTGAAGTTGCTGAATAACAGGTGTTGCTGGAAGCACTTAAAACTTTAAGGAATGACGGAGAGTGTTCTTTAATGCCCTGGCACACGGCACCTAACCAGTAAGTGATCCAATGATGGGACAAGGGGAAATCATAAAATGCTCATATATCTGGCAGTCCATGTCTACAAACCAAAAGAAGAGGCTTCACTGTATTCCTAGAGACACACCCAGTGACCTAAAGGGCCAAACTGCTTTCAGACTCAGTCTGAGGGCTGCTGAAATGGCTCAGGGAACACTCTTGCTACCAAGCATGATGCAGTGAGTTGGATTCCTGAACCCCACGTGGTAGAAGGAGAGAGAGGACTCCTGCAAGTTGCCCTCTGATCTCCACATGCACATCTTGACACAAGCCCCCCCCCCACATATATAAATGTATACATAAACATGTATACACATGTGCAGAAGATAAATGTTAAAAAAATCAATCTGACATTTTAAAATTATACCAAAAATAACGCAAAGAACCTGGGACCCTTTGGTTTGTATCTTCAACAGGGGACTTGACTGATGTGAAGAACTGACTCCATTTGTAGAGGAGGCTAAGGAAGAGGAAGGAGGAGTGAGGCTTGGGGAGTCCAGACCCTAACTCTATACATTATGAGCTGCACCGCTTCGGTCAAGCCAGGCAGATTCTTAGCACCTGTATCCTCATCTGCAAAAAGGACATATCCATAGCTTCCCTCTCTCAAGGACTGAACTGCAATGAAACAGAGATATGTAAAGAAAAACCTGAGCCCACAGCAGCTTCAACAAGCCTGTAAGCATCTCTATTGCCCTCTCCGTCTGCTCTCTCCCCCTCTCTTTCTGGCTCTCTCACTGTAGCTTTTTAGCCTTGATTTTATGACTGCTGCTTAAAGCACTGATTCTGCCCATCCCCACTTCATTTCGGTTGCTGTGATGAAATGCCCTGAAAAAAAAAAAAAGCAACACAGGAAGAAAAGGGTGATTTGACTTAGATTCCAGGCTAACCATCTATTATGGCAGGAAGATCAAGGCAGGACCTTAAGTGCCATATCCCCAGCCGGGAGCAGAGAGAAATAAATACATGAAGGCTTGCTAGCTTTCTCCTTTCTTTTTTTTTTAATAATTTATTTTTTATTTCTTCAAGTTACATCTCAATCACAATCCCCTCCCTACTCCCCACTCCAGTCCCACCCTTCCACCCTCCTCCCCCTCAACCCCCCCATCCTCTTCCCTTCTTCTTTTTTTGTTTAAGGTATTTCTTTTTCCCCCCAACAGCTCTCCCTTTCAGTCCAAAAAATGGTTCTTTTTCTTATAACTATAAATACAATACAAAACAACAGAAATAAATAGGCCACAATTATAAGAGTTATATGGCTTAGCATACATTCCCAATGTCCAGACCATATGTACTTCTTCAATAGCAGTTTCCTCAAAAGTCTACAACCACAATAACTCAAAATTGCTAAGATCGTTCAGCTCCACAGACTACTCCAGCCAGATCTTCAGTAAAGCTCTGAAGATCAGCTTCTGTCTATGAACTTCTTAGGACATCTAAATAGCTGAGCACAAAAGGACTGAACATCAAATGATTCTATTAACATTTTTAACCATTTTTCCATTCTTATTTGGGCCCCAAACAGGTTTACTACGTCCCAAATCAGCTTTCTCCTTTTTTGTATGGTTCACGGTCCCCTGCTTAGGGAATGGTGCCACCCACAATGGGCTGGACCGTCCTACACCAATTAACAACTACGACTCTCTCACAGATATGCTCATGAATTAGCCTAATCTAGGTAAATCAGTCTGTATCGAGTTAATAAAAATGAATCAGAACACTGGCCTTTACAGTAAATTTGCCATTGTAAGAGCCCCAGAGCTCTCTTCGATCTGGCATTGCCAAACATTTGTCTCCAGCCCTTTCCAATGTGATGGAACACCTACCCACCTCCTGCTCTTCACCCTCACAGCCACCCCACCCCACCCGTCCTAACTCCAGCATCCGTCTCTTCACCTCACCTCTGGATCTCTGGGAGCATCTTAACCATCCAGAGTCCAGGGCAGAAGCAACCTCCTCCAGGATGCCCTCCTGGCTTTTCCATGAATATAATTATTTTCTTCTTTAAATAGCCTTTTAAAGTGTGTCTATATTCTACTGTATTCTAGAGTTCTTTCCTGACATTATACCTCATTCCCATTATATCATGATCAGACCTGGAGCCAAGATCTAGTGTGGGATGTGATGTGTATGTATGTAGGTAGGTGGGTAGGTAGGTAGGTATTGGTAGAAGACAGAAAATGTATTAAATGTTTTTAAGTCTGAGGCATGTGTTACTGGTTACCACTGTACTATATATTTGCTTATTTCTGCTTTTGGGGGTTTTTGCAGTTTTGCAACAGGAGATCGTTATGAAATAGTCGTGCTTTGGGATTAAATTTCCTGTTTTCCAACCTAATCCAGTCACTTATTAATGTGCATATGATTAATTTGCAATAAGTGAGACAGACACGAAAGCAGGTGACAGTGGCTTTCAGCTAAGGTTTGGGGAAAGTGGAGTAAGTTCCTGACTGTGGAGTGCTGATAAAGTTAAACGTCTGTTTTCCTGTGTTCTGTTAAAACACACTCATGTAGGTCAAGAGTTCCATCACCATACAATAAAATAAGCAACATCAAAACAATCTGGTCTTCAAACCATCTCAACCCACCAGCCAATCATTTTCACAGGGTATCAACAGTGTATAAACCGTCAAACTCTTGTGAATCAATGTGAATCAACATATCCCCAGCATGATGAGAAAAACAAAGACAACTGGACTTCATTTGACTACAATCCAATAAAAATAGAGGAAGATTTGCACTCAGTCAGAAAATGAAAGAGAAAATGGGGATGACCCCATGAATCATTTACAAGTTCCCAATTTGTTTCCCATGATTATTCAAATGACAGCACTTTAAGCTTTCATTGAAAGTTGTCTTGTCCACCTTTAAGAATGACTTAGCATCATCAGGTTTGATCAAAGCTGCTACCAAATGATTTAAATAGTTAGGACTGTATGAGACACACAGTCCCCAAAGAGAAGCACAAAAAGCACTCTATATTGTCTTTGCATGACTAGGTCAGTGTTCCACAATCCATTTGTTCCCAAACACCAATCATTCCTGTTACATGGCAGGCTTTGTGAGAGTCAGTTATGATTAAAAAATGTCAAGGGCTGGGGACTCAGCTCAGGTATAGAACACTCCAGCTGTAGCACGTACAAAGCCAGCAGTCCCAGCACAGAATAATCAGGGTATGGTAGTCCATGCCTTGTAATTCCATCATGGGGGGGCGGGGTGTTGGGGGCAGGAGAATGAAATGTTTAATGTCATTCTTGGCTACATAGCAAGTTCCAGGGCTTCCTGAGATATGAGACTCTGTTTCAAAACAAACAAACAAATAAATATTAAGACAATCTTACTTTAAGAAAGTTGAAATTCAGAAGAAGAAAGACTACTCTTGCAAAGATTCAAGTCTCAAACTATAAGCATACACCATAACTCAAGCTTTGATCTAATGCTGGACTCACAAATTTGCATAGTGGCCCTCACATTCAACACAAACACTTTGAACCTTGGCCCAATATTCCAAACAGAAAAACACTCTGATGTTCCCCATAAGAAAGTTGGTTAGAGTTCTATATCTAACTCAGCTTTCATACTAACTTGCCTCAAAATTTTAAAAATATCTTCTTAGATCCAGAACTTTAAACTCATGGAGATGGTTAGACAGTAGAATGTTAAAGTCAGGTGCCAAATACATATGGACTGGTCATTGGGAATGTATGCTAAGCCATATAACTCTTATAATTGTGGCCTATTTATTTCTGTTGTTTTGTATTGTATTTATAGTTATAAGAAAAAGAACCATTTTTTGGACTGAAAGGGAGAGCTGTTGGGGGGGAAAAAGAAATACCTTAAACTAAAAATAAAGAAAAAAGAAGGGAAGAGGATGGGGGGTTGAGGGGGAGGAGGGTGGAAGGGTGGGACTGGAGTGGGGAGTAGGGAGGGGATTGTGATTGAGATGTAACTTGAAGAAATAAAAAATAAATTATTAAAAAAAAGAAAGTTGGTTAGAGTGATCAGAGGTCTCAAAAAATACAAAAAATAAAATCAAAACATTTGCCAAATAATATAGTTAAAGTGTCCTTAATCAAAATGTAGCATCTAAAAAAATACTCATTCTCAGCAAAAAAAAAAAAAAAAAAAAAGGAAGTATTTTTCTGGGTCAGAGGAGCAGGCCTTTGAGACTCACTGTTACTGCATTATTTACATTCCACTAACATTCCAGGAAACAAAGAATTCGGCATATAAACTACATAAATCATAATTTTTATTTCCTTTTTGGATCAGAAAATAATTACTGACTTGAAAAGGCTGGTGAAAGCTCAGCTCTGACTCTAATTCTGAACACTTTGCAGCTGAAGAAATGCCAGGCATTTCCCTAAGGGCTTTAGCAAGGCTCTAAGAGTTAATGAAGTCCCTAACAGCCATTATTTTACAATACTGAGCACCACAGCATTCAGAGACTTTCTTCAATTTACATATGCCAGGAGGATTTCTGGGCTTTCAGACTTGAAACTCTGAATAGATGTTTCCCTTGAAAATACAGATTATGCATATAATTCTCTGGAACCTACTGAATGCTATATTCATATTCACTTTTAAAAGATACTTAATAAAACATATGTGCCGAGAATAGAAAGGCCTGAGCCCTAAGACACTCGATCCCCGAGGATGCACAGCCCAGGAAGCAGGACCAATAAGTCAAGTGTGTTTAATGCAGAGCAGTGTATGGTAACATGAACAACACACAGAGAGGTACATAATGGTGCAAGAAGTGTTGCGAGGCTCTTGGGGAATGTCCCCCACCTAAGACAGGAAGATGGTGGCCAGAAAGAAGATGGAAACGTCTCTGGCGTCAAGTGATGGACCCTAGGCTCCAACTTGTTAGGAAAAGTAGAAAGTACATGCTGGGATACAAACAGACTGAAGATGACCAGACAAGTCAAAGGGAAATGGTGCTCCTCATCAACAAGTCCCCAGCTTTCAGGAAATCTGAAATAGAATACTTCACCATGTTGGCACAAACTGGCGTCCATCATTGTTGTAGCATTAATACCGAACTGGGCACAGCAAGCAGAAAAGACTACGGAGAACGCACACTGCCTATCATCCACCCAGGTGACTCTGATATTATTAGGAGCATGCCAGACCACACAGGTGAAGAGGAAACCAGGAAAGTTCTTTAATAAAACTGCCAGAGAATGTTAAAAGGAGGAAGAGGAGAAGATGTTTGTGAGCAAAACCTGGAACATAACTACAGTTTAGAGTGATTTTTTTTTTCTGTGCAGTTTTTGACATGTTCCTACGGGTAGAGGACTTATTCACTCCCCTGACCCTGTTGTGTTGGCTCCCACGCCTGCTCAGTCCCGACATTGTTCCAACCAGCCCTCCTTCTCCTTTCATGCTCTTGTTTCTCTTTGAGATTCCAAACAATGAAGCCACTGACTCCACTGGATTTTTGTACTTCTGGGGACAGTGCTTGCCTGGATGGCATTCTGTGACTCAGCGTGGATCAGCAGGTGCTCTTCTAAGCAGTAACAGTGACACAGACCTGCCTATGGAATGACAGGCTCTGGGACAGAGCTTATCTACAGAAACTCAGGATTCACCGATGAGTGAGATGGAATTCTATAGCTTTTAACCAAAGGTCTTTGGCTCAGGTGGTAGATCACCTGGGTAAGAAGGGTGCCAGTACTACATAAATATTAGCAAATGACTCCCTTCCTTAAGTTCTTGTGGTATTTGATCAAAATATGAAGTCTATACAGTAATTTATTCATATATTATATATTATATATTTATATAAATATTGAATATGCATATGACAAAAGCAGCATCCAGGGTCGCAGTTATTATGTGTTTGTTTTCTGACATTGGTCTGTAATTGTTCAGTTGATCATTGTCCAATTTGATGTTAACATTTACATTTATGGTTGGAAACCCTTATAGAATATAGCACGCACGCACACACATGCATACCCACGTGTTCACAAATGAGAATAGCAGCACATGTGTGTACCCTTAGCAGAAGGGTGGCCTGGGATGTGTTGTAACACCCTATTTCAAAGCAAGCATTAGGAGGAGTTAGGATACAAGAATAGCTCCAGAATAGATGCGGATGTGGATCTGAAAACTGTTTGTGAAACATTTTGTATGCCTAAGGAGAACAGAATCATTCCTGTGTGGGAAAGGAATCAAAAGCTGCCTTCCGGAGATGAGGGTGGGAAGAGGAGAAGGAAGACCACCACTATACAGGTTAGGTCCACACCATATACACACCATGTTCCTAATGAGGGCATACATCAATACATGATGCCATGAATCCTCTCTCTCACCAAAGCCCCTCCACTGTGGTTAGATATCACCATGCCCACAACTACAGTTGCCACACAGCTTCTTCTTGCTTAACCTCTTTTCTCTGCAGTAATTCAATTTCTCTTTCAATGACATAGCTATTGTTTCAGTTCACCTTATCCAAGCTGTCACTCTTAAATGTATGGGTCATATCTGTAGGGGTTAGATAAATTAGATTTAGAAAATATATAGGAGTTTCTGATACTGTCTCTTAATTCGGGGCCTGAAGAGCATTATCAGCATGAAGTCAGCAAAAACAGGAAAGACTTAATAGACTGAAAAACAAGGTTGAAGTCAGGAAAAACAGGAAAGACTCAATAGACTTGAAGAAACAAAGTTTCTGGCCTGACATTGTTTTCAGCTGCTAAGTGGGTGGAGCCCAAATTAAGCTGAAACAGAGTTCCTCCTATTTAAGGACAGTGCATGGAGCCCAGAAAAAGAAGAGGCCCCTGATGCTAGAGAGCTCCAAGAGTCCTGCTGAAAAAAGGGCTGGCCATTGATGGCCAGCTCTCTCCCTGAAGCAGAAAGAAGCCGGTGAGCAAAGAAAGCCTGAGCAAGACACCAAAAGGCCAAGGATTGGACCCTGTGGCTCAGCTTTTGCCTAGAGGGGTTTGATCTGTCCAAACAGTGGCCTAAAGGAAATTGTGCCTGGCTTTAAGGACTGAGGCAGAGCAGCTGAGTTCCTGATTCAAAAGAAGTAAGTTGGCCTGCAGACGGCTGGGGTCTCCCACAGAAAAGAAAGCATGAAGCCTTATTTAAGGTGAGACTGCAATAACCAACTACCCTGACGAACCTGCATCTGAGAGATCCAGAAAAAGGACTGCTAAGTGTGTTAAAGAATCTACAACAAAGACTGTGTTCCTGACGACTGAGGACCTGCCCCAGAGACTGTATCATTCTAAAAGGTTATGAAAGTAGTTGTTATGATTATCAATAGGTTTAGTGGATAGGTTAAAGGGGTTGTAGGAATTTATAGGATTAGTAGTTAAGAAATTGTTGGTGTTTGTTATAAGTGAATTTAGTAATAAATAAGTGTTAAATAATAATTTAAAAGATCGGTTACACATATCCACTTACATGGAACTCACACAAGACTTAACTACATCTCTCTTATTTTATTCTTTGTTTTAATAAAGTCCTTAAGAATGGGATATGGCATACCCACACTGCAGATCATATTTATACTGCATGAATAAAACACACACTTTATGACTAACTCCTAAAATTGCTTTAAGTTAGAAGTTCTGGACAAAGCAGTATGCCAGTGTCCATTTAGTGACCAATCTCGCGCGTGGTTACCCTGGCGAAGGATTTCTCCCTGCACCACAAAGGTGAGAAGCCTCCAAGACATCAGGATCACTGTCCTCAAAGGGACTCCTTTCTTATCAGGTCCTCCGGCACCAATCTGTTCTCATTTACAAAGTCCACCCTCCAGGGTGAAGACTTTCCCACCCACTTTGCCATAACCAGCTGGCATGGGTATATTGTGAGAGCGGCCAGGGGCTGCAGAAACGGAGTAACTGGGGTCACACTACCCCACCCTGTAGAGAGCTGCGACGTGCCGCGCCTTAAAGATGGCGCTGGTCTC
>CAJQZJ010000184.1:1122138-1135410 GCA_907164525.1 Lophiomys imhausi
AGCTTTTGCGAGTTGCGTTGTTCTTGCCGGTCGAGAGGGACGCGACACCACCCCACCCCACTCCCTGCAGTAGATGAAGCCTGGGCTCCTTCCTGCAGTCAGGTCTCAGGCACCATGCATTCTCAGCCTTCCTGAATGACTCTCTCTTCACACTTCAAAGTCGGAGTGCTCCAGAGCCTCATAACTCATCGCTAGTACTTCAGATTTCCCAGCACCTGCCCTGCTCTTACCCTGTGTAGAAGCAAAGGGATGGTGGACCTCCACATGCTCAGGTTCAACCTACCATGTGCAGGAAAACATTTTACAATTTTTATTTTCTATTAACCGGGGGAAGCTGTTTTTTTTTTTTCCTTGATATTCTCTAAGTAACAGAGTACGACTATGTTTGCAGTGATTTACACCAAGTCAGGCACTGTGAGTAATCTAGAGGTGGTTTAAAATCCATGGAAGAATATCCAAAGGCTACCTGCAAATACTACATGGTTTTCTGTAAGGAACATGCTCATTTGAGGATTTGAGTATCTGAGAGCAAATTGGAACCATAGACACTGAGGGACAGTTGCAGGAGCCTCCCACCTCCAACACTGGACTGGCAGAAGGTATGCCCCAAAAAGGACCTCGGAAGCTGAGACTTTTCCTGGAAGATTCCCCCTCTCTGCCTTCCCACACAGACTGGGCCCTGGAGATTCCCATTCCTTCTCCTTCTCTGGGTGGGCCTTAGAGGTCTCCTCTCTTTGGAATATAGCAGTCTTTAAAGAACCTGGTCCTTGACTGGACAGAGCTGAATGTCAGTGTCAGACACCACACCAGGGTCTGCAGTGATGAAACAGGGCTGGAAAGCACCGAACTTTCCCACCGTCTGCTTGGGAAAAGGCAGGTCCATACCTTCAAACATGACTCAGGTCATAATATGTGTATGAGCTAACAAAGTAGAACCTTGTGAACCCAGTTTGCACCCATAAGGCACTTCTGGGGACCGGTTTTTAAGTTTTTAAATTTTCTTATAGTTCCTTGTTTATGTTACACACAGCAGAGAAGTTCCATGGAGCAAAAAGTAATTTTAGTCCAACCCATTACCGTAAAATATAAAGCCTAACATGGCCACCCATTTAAAGGCATCATCATTCTCAGTGAACATAAACATTTTCCACTTCTAGCACATACTTTGCAATGTTGAGATATGCATTCAAAATGGGAAGCTAAATTATTCCAGGGAATAAAATTATCATTAGGAGAGTTTCCTACAGCAATTACGGTAGCAGCAGATTTTAAAATTATCATCTAACAGGCTGCTGATATCAGACAAATTAGAGTAAATCAAAATAAGATTAAGTGTGTAAATAAGTCATCGCTTCCATGCCACTGTAAATGTCATTACATGGACTAGGTTTTACTCAAAATAAGAAACATTTACCACAATTGTAATGTTTTGAATTTCCCTCTTGAATTTTGTGCTATTTTTGTTTCCTTGTAAGAACACAATTAAATCTCAGATTTTAGCCCACTCACCAACAAAATCCCTTTTGTCTATTTATCCATTTAGAAATCCTACATTCTAAGTATAAAATCTCCACATGACCCAAGGAAATGATGTGCTCTTGTCAACATTACAGCATCAATATTTAAACTCCCTTTTGCATCTAATAATAAAACTGGTCAATGTAGTTCCCCAGGTACACATGAAAATTTTATTTTAAGGAATTTATTACAAGATTAGTTTAGGTTATAAACTAGGAGAGAAATCATTCCAAAAAATGCAGAAGCAGTAACTTGAGTTTACAGAAGTTGCTCTGTAAAAAGTGATATTCATTTCACAAAGAGCCAGGATCCTTCCTGAATCATGACTTCCCTGAGGAGCTTTCCTCTTTTATGTCATTAACTTTGGCCTCTTTTTCTTTCTTTTTTTTTAATCTTAAATCTTAAATTAATTCCGCGGGAAGCTTGCATCAGGCTGGCTGGTGGAAGGGATTAAACATAAGAGTTTATAAAGAAAAACAGCTTTTGATTCAGTGGTATTACAACATGATCACTTACCCATAAACTGTCAGAAACCAAGAGTTTTTATGTTAGACACAAATATTGTTCATTTTAAAAAACCTATTATCATGCAATAAACAGAATGGGGGATTATTTGTGTTGTTCACTGTACAAATACTCAGCATAACTCAGGGCCACAAAGTCATGTGTTTTGGGATTTTTGTGTTGTTATCGTTTTGTTTTAGGGGTTGTGTTTTGTTTTGCTCCCATATATCTGTCTAGGGCTTTTTCTTTTGGGGTACAGGGCAGAGAGAAAAGTTTCCATTGTGGTGTGCTAAATGGAATCTGTCCGTACATGTGAGCAAAGGGCGTCACTGGCAGTCAATAAGAGTGTGTGTTCACATCTCACTGTAACACTGGCTTTCTCCCAGGAGGGGATGGTTGGCTTCTGTGATTTAGGACACTAGTTGTATAGAAAGAAAACAAGATTATTGATTATAAGTTATGCTTTTAGCCACTCCATTTTTCAGAACAATTCTTGAGACAGAATTTGAAGCAACAGTGGAGAGTGGAGTGAGTATCATATTTTTGTAATAGGGCTCTACCTCCTTCACCATGTGCTCTACCCATTTCTGGGTAACAGCATCCCCAGTCCTTCTGGTAGACTCACTGGGGCACAGACTTGGGGTCCCCTGGCCTGTGGACTTATCTCTAGAAAAGCTTTGGATCACTAACTGTGTGATAAATTGACCAAGATTACAATTCCAGTGCATTTTTCTGTCACCCCCAGGCAGCTGTTAGAAGCAGATACGACTTCCTAAAAAACATCCCAGGAACTCTCTGGATCTTGGTGCTGTGTCTAGTTTTCTAGCCTACCACCTTGTTTCCAGGCTTCCTGGTATCTTTCCAAGTTTTTTTCTGGAATAAGTAAACTGTGGGCCCAATTTTACTATTTGCAACTAAATAACCTACCTGATACACATGCCCTATTTTGAGATTATCTCTGTGATAAGGTAATGGCCATTGATTCCACTCCTTACCATCAGATGCTCTTGCTAGAGATGAATTATGGCCTGACCTCACCACCTGGCTCTGAGGAGTCCTTATAGGCAAACTACAAAGAAATTGGCAGCCTTAGGAGGACAAGCTTTAAAGGATTTACTGTCACTATGCAGTCTCTGTCTCTGGTAACTGGTCAAGGCAGTAATGCTGCACATGTCTTTGTGCATAAGGAACTTTCTAATTTGTGACCTATAATCTCAATTATATTTGGAGAAACCCTGTGACCTACTTTCACAGACTCATTCCCACAATAAAATGAGCAGTAAGCTGACTCATAATATGTTTCACCTGTAAAACACATTGAGCCTGGACAGAAACAAGTCTACATGTCCTGAGCAGTATTGACTCATTTCCTAATATGTTTACTTTCATCTTCAGGAGTTTCTAAAATCCTTTGGGGCATTAAAATATAGCACCCACATATTAGCTTAAGTTTCTGCCTATAAGTTTCTTAAAATCAAATCAAAATACGGATCCTTACTGAACTAGAATGTTGGTTGTGGCAACAAATAACAGCAACTACTTGGGCTTTTCCAGCATAGTAGTCCATATAGATCCAAAGATACTGGAAAGTACCCAGAGATGCCCCTGGTGATAAAGGGAGTACTAAACATGTACCTGCCTGTCTTTAGATTCCACAGCCTGTGGAACTGGCCATATGATAACATAGCAGTCCTGAGATGCTGTTGGGCTAACTGTTCCAAGCTTAGCCATGAGTGTGTTAGGGTTCTGCTGGGCTGGTAGATGACATTGCTGACCTGCCTTCATGGTAAAAAATGAAATTTGTGCAGCCACTATGAAAAATGAGATAGATGACATGGAATAAACTGGAATAAAATTTCCATGCAAACATTCCATGAGTCTCTTTTCTGGATATGTGTTCAAGAGAGTTAAGATGAGAATCTCAAAGAGAACAGTATGCCTAAATTCATTCCAGAACTATTTCATTAGACAGAATATGAACTAACAAGTGATTGATAAAGGAAACATAACATAATTAGGGGGACAACAAGGCTCCATCAAAAGGCATAGATAGATAGATAGATAGATAGATAGATAGATAGATAGATATAGATAATATACATATTATATATAACAGGGAAAACCAAGAACAAGTCTGTATCTCATGAACTAAGTTTTTAACTCTTTAATCTACACTCCCTCTAAAGGCACCACAGGATGCTAAATCACCAGGACACCAAAGAATGAGCTCACATCATGTCACAGTGCCTTGGTGCCAACATAAGTGGCACCCTGTAATGCCTAAGACCAAGAGGAAAGTGTTGCATCACAGCCAGGGTACCACTGAAGCTGAGAAATTCTAAGCATACCCCCATCCCCTATCACCACCTTAGACAAATCTGATGTCTAAAATCTAGCAGGTTTAGTTTCTGCATGCAGATACTGAAGATGACTGCTTGCCGTCAGAATGGAGTTGACTTTATTTGTGAACCTTAAAAATGTCTGATTTATTTCAAATAAATAATGCCTAACATTTTAAGCCACATTTTACAACTAACTTAAAGAGGTCATCAATTTCATTGGCCTTATTATTACAACACAATGGATATTTTTGTGGGGGAAGTCCTCTTTAACAAATAGTGCAGTTTAAACACCTTCCACAGTCAAGAAGGAAGCTAAGCAGAGGCAGTACAAATCACATAAACAATTGTCTCATGCTCCAAGAAAGTGAGAATAAATCAGGTAGAGTCCAATAAAAGTCAGGAAGCAGAACTGAGTGAAATTTAAGATGCTATAGGCTTTCTTCTTTATTGCTATTATTTTTCAAGAAAAAGTTGTAATACTGAATACATGGAACCTGTGAATCTAAGTAAAATTGCCAGTTAGTATGTTTCTATGTAGTAGCTCCTAAATTGAAATATTTAATATAACTCCTTAGACATTGCTTTTCAACACTTCTTTATCCAAGATATTTATCAGATTCCCCTACAGACAGAATACTTAAATATATACCGACCAGAACTAGTTTATAATTAATGGAGACTCAAAACTTCAGCCCATCAGCCATGGTAACACATCACTAGTCCCAGTGCCCTGGAGGCTGAGGGAGGATTGCCATCAGTGTAAGACCAGCTTGAGCGATGTGACAATCTCAAGAACAGCAAAGGCAGCTTAGCAAGCTTCTGTCTCAAAAATGAGAACGGGTGGGGTTGTAGGGATGGAGTACTTGCCTAGCACACATGAGAGTAGTGTGACTCTATCCCTAATTCACCAACAAAAATAAATCCACCAACTGTGGCTAGAGACTGATACAGAATTGTAGTTTCCTCTTCTAGGGAAGGAAGAACTGGTACAGATGATGGAGGTGAAGCAAGCCCCGCCCCACCCCCGACATGCATGTGCACATGAAAATACACACATGGCCCTCACGCAGAGCCTGCTGCACCTCTGCCTGCCCAGCCATGCGCCTCAACCTTGCAGAGGTTATTTTTAACTCTCACTTAGAGCAGTGTCAGTAAATGTTCAGCAGCCAGCAGACTTCTGGGCCATCTGTAGGGCCTCCATTCCTTTGCCAGCTGGGTGGAGTCACAAAGCTACCTCTCTCCAGCCGTGGGTATGAGATAGCCACACATTTATGCTTGTGTAAAAACCTTCGAAGTTGTGACTAAAGAAATAACTGAGAATCAGTCACAGGGCCCCTGAAATGGCCTCCTCTATGCAAATTACCACCATCTGGCTAAAAGGACAATGCACCCATGTAGGGGTTGATAGATTAAAATAAGTTAGATTTAGTGAATATCTAAGGTTTCTGATATAGTCTCTTAATTCAGGGCATGAAGATCAACTTGGCTGTGAGTAATTAGCTTATCAGCTTATGGATGAAGTCAGGTGAAACTAGGGGAGTCTCTATGGACTGAAAAACAAGGTTGAAGCCAGGTGAGACAAGGAAAGACTTTATGGCCTGGCATTGTTTTCAGCTGCTAAGTGGGCAGAGCCCAAATTAAGCTGAAGCAGGTGGAACAAGGAGAGATCCTATTTAAGGACAAGTGGATGAGCCTGGGAGAGGGCGTGCTAGGGGCTCCATGCTGGAGAGCCGATGCTAGCGAGTCTGCATATTAGAAAGAACATTTGTTTGTAACCTCTGATGGAGATAGTGCTGGTGGACTGATGGCCAGATCTTCCTGAGGCAGAAAGAAGCTGGTGAGCAGAGAAAGCCTCAGCAAGACAGCAAAAGGCCAAGGACTAAACTCTGTGGCTCAGCTTTTGCCTACAGGGGTTTGACCTGTCCGAATAGTGGCCTGAACGGAACTGTGGCCGGCTTTAAAGACTGAGGCAGAGCAGCAGAGTTGCTGATACGAAGGAAGTAAGTTGGCCTACAGATGGCTGAGGTCTCCCAGAGAGAAGAAAGCCTCAAGCCTTATTTAAGGTGAGACTGCCATAGCCAATTTACCCTGACGAACCTGTGTCTGAGATATTCCAGAAAAAGGACTGCTAAGTGCATTAAAGAGTCTACCCCAGAGACTGGTTTCCTGGTGACTGAGGACCTGCCCCAGAGACTGTATCTTTATGAAAATGGTTGTAATAGTTATCAATAGGTTTAATGGTTAGGTCTTAAGGGTTGTAGGAATTTATATGGGTTGTAGGAATTTGTAGGAATAGTAATTAGTTAAGTGTATTTGTTATAAGAGTGTATTTGCTAATAAATAAGTGTTAAATAATTAAAAAGTACAGTATCACCACTAGAAACCATTTCTGAACAAAAATTAGGATTTTTTTAAACAAAGAAATATACTATAATTCCCAAATACAGGAAGTGAGAACAGTGAGCAAGAGGTGTCAAACCAATGGTCAAAACTGTAGGGCTGGACAGCACGTGCGGAGCCCAGGTGTTAACCAAGCACTGATCCCCATAAACCAGCAATTGCTAATTTGCTCGTTAAGAAAACAGCTCTACCCAAAGTCCTGTCAGTGTGGGCTGCAAAAGGCAGCCTGAGATGCTTCTCTGTAGCTCTGCTTACCTTGGCAAGCAACTCTAAATTTCATCCTGACTCACCTTGTCAGCAGCAGGAGGTTTAACCTGAATGCATCCCCATGGTTACCTGAAGACTGGGCAAGCTATTGCAAAACAGTATATAAGAAAGATATCAAATGAACCTAAAAACATTATTCAGGTACTTCCAGGAACCATGTAAGATCACCAAGGTTGGGATAGGCATCCGAGGAAGTGAGTTACTTCTTAAGGGAGTTCAAGGTCCCTGAAGCCTGTGGTTAGCCTTTTCCTGTGACCTCTGCAGTCGATACACCCAATCTTCCTTGACCTTACCAGGCATTCCAAACTTCATACCAAGACCCTAGTCAGTCTGCAACAACCAAGAAAGGAACTAGGGGTGTGGGGGAACCCTAGCATGGTGATCACACAAGCTGGCTGGGTTCATGATTAAAAATGGCATGCTGAGCCAATGGCCCAGGACAGGGGTAGCTAGAGAGAGATAAGGACAAGGAAAGAAAGAATAGCCAATCCACATATATCTGTGCAGTTAGAGGAGATGGTGTCCAGGACAGGCTTTTAAGATGAAAGTGAACGGCCCATTCCAGTATCTTCAATGAGGACCTACACTGTAAGGCTGAAGTATCCTCTCCAAACAAAATGACAGATTTCCTGAGTAAAGCATTACAGAATAGTCTCCTACATGTATCAGCTCCTTCCTTGTTCATGTGTAACTTCCCAGAAGAGATGCACAAGAAGTTGGGGGAAAGGCCTGGTGATACCCACCTCTAAGCCCAGTACTCCAAAGGAAGGGACCAACCTGGTCTCTATCCCAGGCCAACTAGGGCTGTATCATAAGACCCTATTTCAAAACAAAACGAAGGGCAGGGGAGATGGTTCAGTGAGTAATGCACTTACTAAATAAGGCAAGGGGACCCGAGTTCAAATCTCCAGCATCCATCTTAAAAGAGGGGAGGAAAGTTGGCCATGGTCGTGCATGGCTCTCAGATCAGCATTGAGAAGCACAGTAGGCTGATTCCCAGCCAGCCTACCCAAAACAGAGAGAGGTCAAGGTTCAGTGGGAGACCCTGTCTCAAGAACTGAGATGGAGAACAGAAGAGGAAGACTCCCAGCATCCTCTTCAGGCCTCTGCTTGTGTGTATACCTGGGAACACATGTACACACACATACCACACACTAACAAAACCCAAACCAAATCAAATGCACATTACTGCTATCATGTGGGGACAGTGTCTCTAGGTCTACACAAAATGTCATCTCTCACAAACATAAAGCTCAAGAACACAAATTCCTTACATTCCTATCCCACAAAAACAGATTTTTGTTTCATGTTGGAATGTTTTAAGCATCAATCAATGAAGAATTCACAATACACAAAGTCTCTTGGAGACAGAAAACTGTCACCTTGAATACTGCAAGCTGCCTTGAGCAGATTGCTGCTCCTATCACTCCTCTTCGGTCTCAGGGACAGAGAAGCTATTATCACACACTGCACGGATGCACAGGTGGAACCAGTGTGCATTCACACTTGGCCCTGCGTTTCCTTCTTCAGATCAGAAGTACTCAACATTTATTGCTTCTATTAACTACACTTCAGTAAATGGACAAATAAAGCCTCCTTTCAAAGTTAGGTACTACAGGACAATCTTCCTTATTTGAGGCACATAATCATAAACTTGAGTGTAAAAAAAAAAAACTTTAATTTTCTGAGAAAATAAAACACTTCCAAGCCCTAGTACACCAATTCCTTGTTAGACATGCTTGGAACCAAACCTGCAAATACATGTGCAATAATAGTTCATACATGAAATAAAGGAGAAAGCCTGGCATAGGGAAGGGGACTTGTTCTCTTCCCTCCAGAAATCTATACGGGACACTGCATAGATTTAATTCATGAATAATAAACTCAGAGTTATTGATAATGTACTAGGGCTACATTAAGGAAAGCAATCAACCCACTCTCCCTTGGTGTCTTCTACCCCAGAGTGAGCTCAGACTTTTATTCTCTATTTTGTTGCCCCAGTGTTGTCTGTCGTCCCTGTCTGTCTGTTGTGTGAATCTGAATATGTGCCTGCCTGTAGGCCTTCTACAAAATCTACATCTGTCTGTCCCTGTCCCTGTGTCTGTCCTGTGTATGTGCTTTTCCCTATCAATGGCCTTTGCTCTGTATTTACTGAACAGCATAACAAGTGTCACATGGGGAGGGAATGAGGAGCATGCTACAGAAATCTTTAACAGATTTACATGGGATTAAGTCACTGGCTCCAAGTAATCCTAACTGACCCAGAAGACAAACAGCATCACGCATGTCATTGTTCATCAAGCAGCCTCCAAGTGTTGTGTTCAACAGTTATAGTAGATACCAATTTATACAATTCCTTTCGATCTATATTTGCTCCTGTCGGTAAATGATTACCATAACACACATTTAAGCACATATGCATTACTCTTGGGTCGGGGACATGGAAGAGTTCATAACTTAAGAATACAGCCAGGCATTAGCTTAGGTTATTGATGCCAATTACATGAGAAATCCAAGGCAGGTAAGGCTTTTTTTTAGTCTTCTCTTAAAGACAAGTTAAGCAAACAGGCTGAGTACACACCAAGTTAGCAATCTTAAGAGACTTCAGAGTGTATTACTAACGTCTGCTGAGAGGTCCAGCAAAAGTTCCAGTCTCTTGGAATGTAAGGGATATTTTTTATTGTAATATTGCATCACCATAGATTGCCTTCCTACTTGTCCAACTTAACAAACACAGCAGTCAATGACACATATATTGTATGAGTAATATGCAGCAAAAAATCACGCTTAATAAAATACTTAAGAAAGCAGCAAAGACTAGGATACTTTAGTGTTTAACCTTGTGGTTCAAAAGCAATAAAATAATTTAAACATCTAATAGTTAACATAGAAGGACTGGCAGGCACAATATTGAAGAAGTTTCCAGGAAGTACCTGCTGGTGAGTCTTACAGCTAGAACTGCCCCTGTTTTTGGTTAGCAATCCTACCCTTAGCTTTAAGGACAAATGCTGTTCTAGTTTTCTTTCTAATGCTGTGTGACACTGACCAAAAACAACTCTGAGGAGAAAAGGTCTATGACATCTTACCTTTTCATGTAATGGCCCCTCACTGAGGGAATTCCAGGCAGAAACGTATACACAGACCACCACGCAGGGATGCAGCTCAGTGGCTTCTTGAAAGGCTCATTAGGCTTGTTTTCTTATGTAGCCCAGGATTACCTGAGGAAGTGGCACCAACCACAGTGGGCGGGGCCCTCCCCCATCAATTATTAATTAAGAAAATGCCCCCAAAGAAGTGCCAATAGGACAACAAGATATAGACATTTTCTCAGTTCAGGTTCTCTCTTCCCAGGTGACCCTAGCTTTTGCCAACTTGACAAAAAACCAGCACAAAGGTCTGCAGGAAGAAGGGAGTTTTTGCTGTTGTTTCTGTTTGTTTTTAAAGCCAGGCCCATTGGTGAAGCTTACTGGGTTTAATTGTTTTCATAATCAAAACAGAGGTGAAAAGCAGAGGAGAACAGGGAAACTAGGGTAACATGTTTACTTCATGCAAGCAAAGAGAACATCAGTGTCCCTCCCATCTTGGACTGTGTGCACTCACAGCTACCTGAAGGATGGCACTCATCTCAAGGAAGCATATTTAGGTTCTCCCTGATGTCTCTCCCAGTGCTAAAGCAGGTGGGTATACATGTTCTCATGGTAACTGAGATGTTTTAGAGACTGAAAGAGTGGACGGGTATCATCAAACTGGAAAAACCAGTGCAGAACAGGAATACTCCAAAGAGGAGAAGACAGACCATGAGCTGAGAGTCATACCTGGCTTCCCAGCCCATCCTCAGAGGGACTCACTTTATGGGGTATCTTTGTTTATCCAGAACAATACTCAAGTCCTTGCACTCAGATATCCTAAATGGCACACCCTCCCAATGTCCTCCCTCACTACAGCACATACTGCACACCACCTCTTCCTCCATGGGTCCCCTCTCTAACAAGTCGGCACCTGTCTGACCTTGAGCCCCAGAATCCTGGGGAAATACTATGGATGGCAGAGGCATGGATATCTAACTTGTGATGCTACAAGTTGGGGACATGGAGAACTTGAGTTTAGAGACCAAGTACTACTTTCCATTTGGAGTGACAGCGGTGAATCCAACTGAGGTCTGTTGATAGGGAACAGGCTTCCGAAGCAGCGGCAGTGGCTAGAAAGGCCTGCAGAGGAGAAGCAGGGCGCTGAGGAGAGATGGAGGAGGGGAAAGGGTTTGAGTTTTCTTCAAGTTTAGGATCAGGGTACCTGGAGGAAAAACTCAGCCACAGGTGAAGAAAACCAGAGAGGGGGGGCAATAAGCCTGTGTCTTACAGAAGAGGACTATGTGGGTGGAAAGAATAAATCAAATCAGGAAGCCCATTTACTCTTCCCACCTCAGCTTTCTGACAAGCGCAGGGACCTTAGTCTTGGTGGCCTGCCACCCTTAGGAAGTGATGAGTCGGTATCGATCTCTGGAAAATTGTGGTCACTGGTCAAGTTTTGTCCACAAATATCCAATGCTACTGACACAGGAAGAGTCATCTAACAATCCTCTTGTGTGATGAGCCCATTCACCCCCAAACACCCCAAAAGTTCTCTCTCATTTGAGAAGGGCCCCAGCAGTGTTGTGCACATTGTAAGATGTGTGTTTATCTCTGGCAGCCCCAGATGCAGTAGTTGAAAAGACATGGGATTTGCACAGCTGCCTCATCTGATGTGGAACAGAAAGGGTTTTACTGAAGATGAGAGAAGGGGGAGGAGAGGGGACAGCGGGGATGAGCAGGACACTGAATCCAATATGCCTAGAAAGAAATGGAAAATGTCACCCTTTCAATCCAGAATTAGAAAGCTGGCCCCTGACTTGGCTCATCAGTGGCTCCGCTGACAAAGCTTCACACAGTACATGAAACTGCGTAGTTCAGAGACTTACAGGTGCTGTTCAAAGAACTCTGAAAGTGTCTGCTTTAAAAAAAAAAAAAGTATAATTTTATATTCTACAGACTTAACAAAAAAAATCATCTTTGATTTTATTCCCATTTTAAAATAACCATGCTCACAATGGGAAGTAGGAAGGGAGGAAAAGTGGGCTAAGGATATGGGAAGAGAAAGAGCACACCAGGCTACTGAGAAACTTTTGAAGGCAGACCAAACACTTTCTTGAAGTAACTTAGATATGGAATTTTGTTGAGTGCCAGAAGCAGAATGATAAATAACTCTCTGTCACAGTGATCAGCAAAGTTGATTGGCAGGTGAGACTGACAACCTGCTAGCAACCTTGTCTTTCCCGAGAGTCAGGGCTGCAGGGTGACCAGGAGACTCTCAGAGGACACTACTGTTTGAGTGTCCCACTATATTCAGGCTGGAATGTCATCTTTGTTAGAGGCATTAAGAAGGTGGAAAAGCTTTGGCTTCTTTGTCAAAACTTAAGTGACCATAGGTGTGTGGGTTTATTTCTGAGTCTTTCATTCCATTCCATTAATCAACTTGTCTGTTTCTATACCAGTGCCATGCTGTCTTTATTACTATTGCTCTGTAGTACGGCTTGAAATCAGGGATGGTGATACCTCCAGATGTTGTTTTATTGTACAGGATTGACTTAGCTCTTCTGGGTTTTTTGTTTTTCCATATGAAATTGAGAATTGTTCTTTCAAGATCTGTAAAGAATTGTGTTGGTATTTTGATGGGAATTGCATTGAATCTGTATATTGCTTTTGGTAGAATGGCTTTTTATGTTGATCCTACCTATCTATGAGCATGGGAGATCTTTCCATCTTCTGATGTCCTCTTCAATTTCTTTCTTCAACGACTTGAAGTTTTTGTTGTTACAGGTCTTTCACTTGCTTGATTAGAGTTACCCCAGGTATTTTATATTATTTGTGGCTATTATGAAGGGTGTTGTTTCCCAAATTTCTTTTTCAACCCATTTATCTTGTGTGTAAAGAAGGGCTTCTGATTTTTTTTAAATTAATTTTGTATCTAGCCACCTTGCTGAAAGAGTCTATCAGCTGAAGGAGTTCTCTGGTGCAATTTTTTGGCTCGCTTACGTATACTATCATATCGTCTTCGAATAGGTAAAATTCGACTACTTCCTTTTCGATTTCTTTTTTTTTTAATAATTTATTTTTTATTTCTTCAAGTTACATCTCAATCACAATCCCCTCCCTACTCCCCCCTCCAGTCCCACCCTTCCACCCTCCTCCCCCTCAGCCCCACCATC
>CAJQZJ010000184.1:1150410-1196754 GCA_907164525.1 Lophiomys imhausi
TTTTGAGTTGTTTAGGAATCAAGAGGGTGTTCTGGATCTAAGAAGATGTTTTTAATAGTGATGCAAGTTAGTATGAAAGCTGAGTCAGATATAGAACTTTAAACTCATGGAGATGGTTAGATGGTAGAATGTTAAAGTCGGGGGCCAAATATGTATGAACTGGACATTGGGAATGTATGCTAGGCCATTTAACTCTCATAAATGTGGCATATTTATTTCTGTTGTTTTGTATAGCATTTACTGTTATAAGAGAAGGAACCATTTGTTGGACTGAAAGGGGAAGCTGTTGGGGGGAAGAGGGTGGAAGGGTGGGACAGGAAGGGGGAGTAGGGATGAGATTGTTACTGAGATGTAACTTGAAGAAATAAAAAAATAAAGTATATAAAAAATGATACAATTTATAAGTACACACTTGTTTCCATAGGAACATATAATACTCTTAAATCCTTAAGTTTCACACTGGGTCCACAAGACACATTGTGTTTCATGGAGAGTTGGGGTCTCTATTACTTCCATGTGATGTTGTCAACTGGTAGAACTAAAATTAATTTGATTCCATTTTAGGTGAAGAAAAGGCTGTCTGGCTCGTGGCTAGATGCCTAGAGGAGCTAAATGGAAACTTACAAATTGGAGCTTGACAAAATCTCATGCAATGCATTGCCATCACTTCACTTATTGATCCTTCTACAGGTGTCTGATTCCCTGCACCACATACAAAAGAAGAGATACTCAAAACAACTTGCTTCTCTACTCTGCGAGAATTTAGACAGTCCTTATCTGAATTCTGTCATTTCCTACTTAGGAAAAGGATATCCCCTAAAAGATCATGACCTCAAGCTTCATACTTCTTAACTCTGCCAACCCACCCTCTAGTTTAAACTTTCTTATTGTTTTCTTTCATCCAACAGAAAGACTGCCTCAAATATATCCCTCTGTTCTTGGGGCCTCCGAAAATTCCTCCATGCTGGTGTCTCCAGCCCTGGCCCTCACAGAGAAAAATGACTCTGTCAGTTGCCAAGTAATAACCTCACACGATAATTTAAAAGTGTTTCTTTCCATCACTGTTGTCAGCCATGACGGAAGAGGAAAGCTCACAATTCTGAGGTAGTTTCTTGCTGTGTTCTGGATATGGCTCATAGAGAGGTTCATATGCTGAGAGCTTTGACTCAGATACACAACAGTGTGACGATGTGACAAAGCCACGAGGGGGGCCTGATGGGAGGTGAGCAGGTCATGAGCCATCACCATCACCACAGGAAGGGTTTGGTGCCCATCTGCTGGCACAGGTGAGCTTGGGAGTTGTGTAAGCCATGACCCATACATGACAGCTCAGTCCACTTTGTCAGCTTCCTCTTCTCATGTTCTTTGTGGTCCTCTACCATGTTCTAATACAACACGAGGGCCCATCAGAAGCTAAGCAGGTGCAAGTACTGGACAGAACATCAGCAACAGCAAACCTCATGTGTTTGTTGCAGTAACAGTAACACAAACTGAGCCAAAGCCATTCCTCTGCCTACCCAGAGGACCTAATTCCTTCATCTTCTTGTTTCATCTTCTATGGGAATTCTTTTCTAATTCGCCTACCTTTTAGAATCACCAGGCATGTTTAAGCACTCTACATACCAGTCATGTGGACATCAACCAAACAGGAGTTTCTGTGGGTAGACCCCAATGCTAATGGTTTTAAGATTCCAAATGCTCCCAGTTTGTATTCATAGCTGAGTACTCCCTCCCCGTATTTTCCGTTTTCTAAGTGCATTTTAATCCTGTGTATTTCTCTCCTATTTGATAAAACAGTCTCCCCCATTACCGAAATGAAAAGTAACCAATGTAACCAAAGTAATTTCTCAACAAGGATGTTGAGAAAGGAGATAATTTGTGTATTGTGAGTGGAAATGTAAATTGGTTAAAGCCATGATCCAAAACAAACAAACAAACAAAAAGAAGATCTAGCATATGATCCAGCCATGATATTTCTGGGAATATACATACAAAAGAAGAGTCCAGTGCATTAAGGAATTAAGAAGAAAACTGTAGTCACTCCATGCTTATTGTAGCTTTGCTACCAATGGAAACGACCAGTGTCCTTTTGGTGGATGAATAAAAAAAAATGCGGCACATGTATATATACTGTATATATACTGAATACTGGGATAGTATTCAGCTGTGAAGAATGATGAAACCCTATTGTTTCCCGCAGCATGAACACAGCTAGCCATCATGATATTAAGTGAAACAAGCCATGTTCAGAGAGAGGAAAAACCAAAACAACAACAACATTAACAAAACATGTGCTCACTTTCAGGTGAAAACTACACTTGTTGATGACAGGATATAGGCAGTAGAGAGGAGGTCACTGGAGAGAGGAAGGACAGCTGGGTAGGAAATGCTAAAGAGAGGAGGAAGTAGCTCCCAGTGTTTGACATCATGATGGGGTCACTACAGTGTGATCCCAGAGAGTGTGGGTTCACGATCTCCTGTGTTTTTCAAAACAGCTACAAAAGTTTTGTAGATCTATGATGTCAACACAGAGACATGAGTGTGTGAGGTGAAGGATATTTTGTGTGTATGTATAGAAATGACATATGCACCCCACAATTACATACCATTATATGTCAGTGAAAATGAGCACGCGCATATGGGACTGAGGGGGGCTCTATAGAAACAAATGTGTCCCCATCTCTCCCTCACTGCCTTCAGAGGGAAGCATGGATCTTCTTTTCTTCCTGACCACTCTCACTTCCAGGCAATTACTTTCTGCTGGGCTGAGATGCCCTCTTGCTGTCCCCAGAGACTGACCCATAATATATTGTTCCAAAATAGTTTTGTTTCCAGTAGATAGTGTGACCTTTGACCTACCATGTGCATACACAACCATCTTTTTATTAGTAGGAATTCCTTCTATTATCTCATTGAAGGAGTGGGGGGTGGCATTTTTCATTCTTTTTAGTTGGAGAAGCACATAGATTATGAGAAGGGTAGCCTTCCCCCACCACGCACACACACACATACCAGCTCAGAATTCTCTAGACCACACTCAGTACTTTGTTTTCGAGGCACCCTTTCCTGAACTTTCATTTGTTGGCTGTATCTGGAGCCTCTGAGGTAGTTTTCATCTCCACTGTGGTTTTAGTTTTCTTTCTTTACTGGGATGAGTCAGCTCCCTCTTTGCCCCTCTTAACTTCACTATCTGTTCATCATGTGTATCTTTTCTTGAGCCTCCTTTTACAGAGCTCAGTTATCACTATGCCCCAAAGGCCTTAGAGAATACACTTTTTCCTGGCTTGTGAGATAAGCTGTCTCCTGGTCTTCAGTGACCTCACATGCTCCTTCCTTCTAGGACTGTGCCCTGCCCATGTTCAGGCAGGGTGCAGGTAGAATGCATCCTTCCAGGAACGGAAGAGCTGAAAAGCAAGGTGGACAGCACGTTCACCACTGACCTCCAATGCCCTCCATATCTCTCAAAGTCTTGTACCCAGGGAGGACCTCTTCAGGCTTTGGGGTGACCCTTTCAACCCAAGCAAAGTTGATATAGGTTAGAGAGAGTAGAGCCTCGGGCCGCAGGCCCATAGAAAGTCCTCCTAGCCCCCTTCCTACCTCACTTTGAAGAGTCCCTCACTCTTAGAAGCCTGCACTAAACATGAGTGAGGTACATGGTCACTACAGTGGAGAGGTGGACACTCAAGCTTGGCACTGCTCCCCGATCTCCATAGACCTCGATGTTCACAGGAACCCTGGGGGAGTTTAACTCACAGCTTACCAATGGCATAGTGTCTCTTCTCCTCCATTCCCACCATCTAATTTACACATGATGTAAAAAGGAAATAGAAACTTTGCTTCTATTGCTTAATAACCATAAGAAAGTGCTCCGCCTACGCCAGTGGCCATGGTACAGCACTCCACTTATTTCAATAGCTGTAAAATGCAGGACCTGATGAACTTATTACTTCAATTTTTAAAAAAAAAATCTTAATATGTGTTTCAAAAGTTAGGTTTTTACTTCTTTCTTAATTTCCATAATCCTGAATAAATTCAGGCTGGGTGATTTAAGGAGACAGAGTCTTCCCTAAGATTGTCTCAGTGCCAGCAATAGAGCTGGGGACAGTAGGTAGCATAGTGGTCGGGCACTTGTCTATTGAGTGAAAGTCCTCTCAGTTCCATTCCTACTACTACTACTACTACTACTACTACTACTACTACTAATAATAATAATAATAATAATAATCAATAACAAAGGCGAACAATGCTAGTTCCAGAACCAAGGACTGAACCTGGGGCCTGCACCACTGCTAAGTGTCTACATTAGTACATTGACCACTGAGAGCTGGGGGTGGTTGCCACGTTAATCTCATATCTTGTCTCCAATTACATTTTAATTTTTATTTCTTTTAAGATCGGTTCAATAAACTTATTAAAATTAAAGTCTGTTTTTCTCTTCTGAGAGGCCACTTCTCCTGTTTGATCATAATATCAAATGTAAAACTACCATGAGCTCTTAAGTATATATTTAAATTATCGCAAATACATGACTAACTTGCAAAAAAAAAGATTTCCTTTGGGAATATAATCTATAAATAACCATGTCATATAGTCCATATTATTACATAGTCTATATAGCCAACTAATGAAACATTTCCCCTAAATGTTTCTACCATTTAACCTACAGTCCAGGGAGAAAACAAACATTTCAGTTAAACTCACGAAGAAGGGCACAGTGGATAAAAGCTAGGTAGAAATGGCTGAGAACTGGAGTTTGTAGTCAGGAGGAGGGAAGAGAGAGGCAGGACCCGGCCCCTGAGGGCTGGAGCACCAGTTAGAGGAGGCAACAGCAATAAATGCAACCAGACAAGGACCTGGAGTCTGCAGCGAGATTCTATCAAGTGTTTTTAAATTAATTCCACACAAGTCAACTCAGTTTTGCCTGGAGATTTTACTAGACATTTAGCTGGTGTGTGTATAATTACTTGTCTCTCGGAATTGGGAGTGGGGAGTGGAAAACAGTCATGGGAGACGCGCACAGGGTTTTAAGATGGTAGTAAACTAAACATTGGTGTATAGGGCAGCAAATACGTGGAGCTGCTTCAAAACTGAAACTTCTGCTCTTTATTTTCGCACATATAAGAAACATAAACCTTGTTTTTACTAAGGTTTAAAGGTGTCAAAAACAAAAACTTATCCCCATATTTCTAGCTAACCTCTCCATCTTTCCCAATTGTCAAAGACTAAATCAGGAGTCCTAAGCATGCCTTAAAACACCTGAGCATCTTTCAGACATAATTAATTCACATGACATACCACAAGCATTTGATAATTCCCAGAATTCATCTGGGGTGCTTGGTGCCTACAATTCCTCCTAAAGGGTCCAGGACTGAACGACTTCATAGATGCCTGAGCGTGGACTTTAAAATGAAAATAATGCTGCAGTAAGTACAAGAATAGGAGCTACATGAAGTTACGAGGCAGGCTCCGATATCTCACAGCGAAAGCAAAAGGGTATGAGACCCCTTTCCACGAATTTCCAGAGCTCTTGGCTGCCGACGTCATTGCTTCTCCTCGACACTTCTTTGCTAATTGAGTCATCACTTAAGGGGGGTACAATTGGCACGAAAGTTACTGTGTGGTCATCAACAGAGTGACTTGAAATTCTTCCCCAAGTCCTACAGTCTGATGTCACAACATCCAACATGCTACAATGTAGTTTATACACTACATGTCGATTTTTTTAAAAATCAAAGCAAACTGTTTAAAACAAAGTTAGAGAAGAGGATATACATACAGCCAACTCTTCTTCACACATCCAAGGCTGAGCTGTCAAACACCAGAGCGTCCAGAATCGAGTACTGAGGACCTGAGTGTGGCCAGTCCAGACGGAGCAGCCAGCATGACACACACCCTAAATCTTGAGGGCCAGGTGTAGAATAAATTATTAGTAAATTTCATATTAATTAAATGACAGTGTCTTGGATATATTAGATGAAAGACTTTATGCAAATATTACTTTTTAACTGGCTACTAGAAATGCTAACATCTAACTAAGTATAGCTCACCACCACATAGTCTACAGCCCTCAACTTTCCTAATGCTGTGACGCTTTAATACAGTTCCTTATGCTGTGGTGGTCCCAATCATGACGCTGTTTCACTGCTAATTCATAACTGTAATTTTTCTACTGTTAAGAATCATAATATAAATGATATCAGATATGTAACCCCCAAAGGGTTAAGACCCACAGGTTTCTAGAAGAAAGGTTCTATGGTTTTTGTTTTGTTTCTAGGTTTCTAGTTCTGGTTTGTTTGTTTGTTTTCCCCAGCATAGGGCCTTCAGCATGCTGAGCTGCAGCCTTGGACAGTGTAGCTCAGACACCAAAATTGAATTAATCTATGAGGCCACTCAACCAACTATCTCATCTAGAAGAAAGTGTGAAGTAACAAACCTCCTCTCCCGACCTCACACTGCCTCTATCCAGGGAGGGCAGGAACATTATGATGGTCAGCAAGGCTCTCCACTCAGTGCCTCCAGCTTTATCCTTGGCATTTAGCTCTCCCAGAAACTTCCTCTCCTGTTGCATCCTGTTGGGAAATGTTTCCAAGCAGTCTGTGGGGTGTTACAACAGCCCTCCACTTAGGCACACACTTTATAAACTGGTCATGATGCAGCAGGCACTGCTCTAGAAAAGCAGGTTACGGAAACAAGTGTGCAAATGGGCAGGCACCTTTAGGAGTCCACAAAACCTTGCCAGGACAAACACAGCAGGGCTGCAACACAAAAGAGTTCACACACTCAACACTCAGCACTCATTCCTCCCAGGCAGGTCTCCCTGGGTTGCTACTACCTCTAAACTGAGACATAACCTGCTGCAGGATCGGTGACCACAAAGATGTGGTATGGCGGTTGGTTTAATGTCAACTTGCCACAAATTTGAATCACCGGAGAAGCGAACTAAGGTCATGCCCTGATCGCTTTAGCTGCTCTGGGAAGACCCATCCCAAAGGTGTGTGGCCCCTTCTACTAACAGCCCAGATACAAAGGACAGATTATCTGCCTTGTGCCGGCTCGGCTGAATTGGCTGACCCTGTTAACTGCTGCTCTTGATTTCTTCACCGGTATTAGAACCAGCATTTCCAGGTTCCTATCATTGTCTAAGGGCCAGTGACTCTCCAGGAGCCGCTCCAGTTTTTCAATACCAAATTGGGACTGCTGAGGCACCCAACTTAAAGGACTAAGCAACTGCTAGGCTTTCAGCCTCTGGAGTGTGAGACAACTCTTGTTACTATTTCATAGTAAGCGGATTTAAGAAATGCTCTTAATGTCTGTACATTCATTCTAGCAATTCTGTTCCTCTAGAGAGTCCTGACTAATACTGGCGGGAATAGCTTATGAGCTGGGAATGTCAGGGTCACCTGCTGAATTCTAGCCCTAAGCAACTAAAGCTGGGCTGTGTTGCTGAGTTACTTGGCCTCTTCCTGCCCTTGTGCCGGCCTCACTGCTGATTGGAAACTCATGATGGTCACTGAGAAGACACAGTGTAGAACTTGGCTGTACTTTCCGAGACCTCAGGGCAGCAAATTTAGAATTCACTGAGGAATTTCAGAATATGAATTCATTCATTCATCCATTCATTCAGAAAATAATCATGGAACTCAGCTATGTGCTGATATTGTTGGATTTGGTGCGTATCACTGAACCAAAGAGACGAGAAGAGTATTTAATGAGAAGGTAAGTTATGTACCCTTCTAGAAAGTGGTACATGCTGAGAAGACATACAAACTCCTGGGGCAGGTAAGTTCCAGGTCTCTGGTGCAGGACCAGCAGGTCCTTGGGTAGACCAAGCTGAGTCTGCTGGAAGGCATCCTCTCCTCAGAAATCATGCAGGGTGAGGACTTGGCCTGCCTCTAGGAGGACAGCTGAAGGCTGTAGAGGCAGAAACTAGGGCTACATCTGGGATTCCCCCACACAGCAAGGAAGACTCTGGATGTAGGAGGATAATGGGCAGAGAGTGACAGGCAGCCAGAGGTCATGGTGCCAGGCTTGAAGATCACAGCTTTGACTCTGAGAACCCCTTACAAGGTTTTGGGGCTAGGAATAGTGTATTGTGTCTCCTGAAAGAATCACTCTTTAGTTCTCAGGACCAAGGCCAAAAGGAGCTTTCTTTAACTAATATATGTTAAATATTGTTATAACTGAAAACTAAATAATAACAGCCAAGAGGAACTAGGAATAATGGTCCCTTATTGGAACTCAGGGAAAAAATGCTAGATAAAGCAGAAGATGTGGTTTAACTCCCCAGTAGCAAGGCCAGAAATGATGCTATTCTGACTGATCGTCTGTGAGCAGAAGCAGGTATGGGTGGCACATGAGTGTCCACAGATGGCCCATGGCAGAATCCACAGGCAGTGACCACAGGTGCCGTTGGGTGGGATCTAGACACTGACACTGCCCTTTGGTGGAGAGCTGCATTGACTAGCTTGACCTTCCTGCCACACCAAAGAGACTGCTTCTCTAAAAGCAAACACACTACAGCAACAACACAAGGGCGACGGGGAAGGCGATTAACTTGGCACTACTGACCTGATTCAACACTCAGTCTGGGAACAGCGGCCATACAACCTGTCTTTGCGTCGTCACCTCTGTTGCAGGAAGATGAGTATGTAAAGAAACAAAGTCACTGGTATAAATCAACATTAATATAGGACTAATTTTCTTAGTTCTCATTTCACTGAATAATTATACTTTTGGGCTAATATGAATAATGTATTAAGTAGCATGCAGCTTATATGTAGCCCTGCATGGCTCTCATTGCAATCATTTGAAAGCATTCCAGGGCAAACCCTGGCTGGAAATCAACGTCCATGCAAATGTCCTTTCCCTTTGAGCCTTCTAGATAGTTTACTAAGTGTCTCTTTAGGTTAACAAGAGGTATTCAGGAAGCAGCCTCAAAATATACTCTCTGAAATATGTTCAATAATTCATTAACATTCTAGCATGCCAAACTCTTTTTTTTTTTCTTGGCTTGCTAAGTAGACCGATACAAAGAAGCCTTCAAGGAACCAAAGGCCCCACGCTCCCATGCACTTGTTGACTCTGTCCTTCAGTGATCAGCAAAAGAAATAGTCTATCCTTCAAGAAGAACCGTTGTTACAAAATAATCCTTTTGTCAAAATGGAACTCTGTGTAGGTGCTTGAGGATCTAACTGCCCTAAGGGAGCTCCCTTCCCATTAAATTGTCTCCATTTTTAGCTGTTGTAATAAGAAGCCAGCTCAAGCATCCATCCATTAATCCTGGGAGTTAACCTGTTTTGGTAAGTCTGGCTGAGCACGGAACATGGATTATCCAGACCTGACTTCTATGTTCTCTGTGACAGTGCAGATCACCATAAAATGGTAATTTAATTACTCCAACTATTAATTATGCTCATGATTAATTTGAAACACCTGACACAAAATGTAAGCAGGTATTCTGAGAGACAACACACAGTCTTAATGAAATTCTAACACCTGAAACTGCTTGGCATCATCATCAGTCAAGTAACTACACTTAATTTCCTCTCAGCTGGGCATGTTAATAGAGTTGGTCCCGGGTAGTATTTACTAAAAATGTGTTTCAGTACAAAACAATTACAGTGCATCTAATCTACGGCCTTCAACCACAGACTCAGAGCCAGCATCAGCCTGCCAGGCAGGCCAGCTCCTAAAAGCCATTAGTCTCTGCCTTTGACTTCCTTGTCTCCTTATCAAATTGCTCAGTCCTCTTGAGAAGTCTGCACATTTTCTTGAATCTCCAAATATGAATGGTTTATAAGCCTTTTTGTAAAATGCTATGCAGATGGCTTATGCAAGAAACAGTAGGAGAAATATCTGTTAAAGGGAATGAGTAAAAACAAGGATGGTTTAGGCAGCTCAAATTGGTGTTGATGGAAAAATTTTTAAAAAGAAGACATGAAGTTGGGTGACTAGGGAGGTAGGATCAATCTAGAGGGAGTTAGGAGGAGGAGATGGAATAATGATCAAAATACATTGTATGAAATTCTCTAAGAATTAACAAAAATGTTTTTAAACACACCAAGAAAATTCTGTGGGTCTGGAAGTACAAAGACCAGAACAGAATGACCTAAGTTGCCGGAAGACAGGCTAGACCTACTAGGATGAACAGGGCTATTAAACAGCCCTGCAGGTGGAGATGAAGGGCTGTGATGATTGTTCGGGCCTTTGAGCCTCTCCCTTAATTAAACTGAAACAGAATCATGACCCATGCATGAGACTGACCCAGTGTTTCTCTGACAAGACCTCATCCACTTCTGTCTTCTTTGGGCTCAACCACTGTGGAAGATGGAAGGAACACATGCCTACCTGTGTGGCTGACTTCTGTTTCCCTCACATACCCACCTGTGATGGCTGACTTCTGTTTCCCTTTTCATCTGCCTTGCAATCCTCCCTTTGTAAGCTACACTTGTCTTTGTTCCAGGAAGTGAAGAAGAAGAGGGAAGGAAGAAAAAAGTTAGAGGGGAAGAGATAAAGGAAAATATGTACAGGGACTGACTGTGAAAGTCCACAAAGACTGAAGCACCACAGATAAAAAATATAAGCTCAAACTAAGAATAAAAATGCCTTTTCACCAAAATTTTCAATAGTTTTGGCTCTTATGGGTCTTCTCCCTCTCTTACTCTCTCTCTCTCTCTCTCTCTCTCTCTCTCTCTCTCTCTCTCTCTCTCCCTCCCTCCCTCTCCCCTCACCACCATGTGTGTATGTGTGTGACAATACTCTTCATTTAATGAAATGTATGTTAATGACCTAGCTCTAAAATATTTTATGATGGTATGTCTTACTCCTAAGATGGAACGTTTCCTGTCATTTACTATCAATCAAGTCATCTAACATTTTTACTCTAATAGACAATTGCCAATTATGATTCATGGAATATGAACAAAAGCTGAAGACATTTATTCTGTAGACTACTGATTCAAATATAGGTGGGGTATGCACACTCCAGTGTAGATCTGAATATTCTAATTTTAGATGTTCATTTAATGTATGATATCTTGCCTCCAAAAAATGAGCTCACTGGAAGATAGAGGGATGCATAATTTGTTTGCCCAAGCTTTGAAGCACTACTTAGCTGGAAACTAAGTTTATAAGCATAATAAATTTACATGTTAAAAATAAAATGCACATCCAATATCTAGTAAAATTAAAATGTGGATAACCTAAAACCTAAATAAGCTAAAGTAAAATGATCTACTGTAAATATTACAAAGGGAAGGACATGACTGAGATGTCTACAACATCATACACAACACACACACACTCCTTAATGGAGAAATTGGTTGGTGGATCAAGTCATTTCTATCCAAGTATATAAGCTGAATAAATGTGAGGACAACAATACTTCTTTTGTTTAAATATTCAGACTGTCTTTCCCTCAGTGTCAAATGAGTTGCATGCCCAAGGGCACTGTTCCTGAAAATACATTCAATTTTCTATTGATTTCATAAAGACCAAAACCAAATATTATCTCCAGCCCAGGCTTTTGTGAACACCATCCTGTAGGTCTAATTGCAAATTTAACACCCCCATTAAAAGATCTCTATGTGTGACTTTTCTAACTTAAAATGGCCAAGCCAAAGTTTGTCCCAAACATGCTCCACTCCAAGATGCTACAGCTTGGTTAACAACATCAGCATCAATGAAGTCTCTCAATTCAAGAGCACTGGAATCTGCTTGACCTGAACCCTCATAACTCATCATCAGCCACATCTTACTGGTTCTACCTTTTAATGTGTAGCCACAGCCTAACTGCACCCCACCTCCATCGTTACTGCCTAGCCAAGCCATTATTTGTTCTTGCATTGACTTTTCCAACAGTGTCCTGATAGGTCAGCCTGCCTTGTGGATGTGCACGACAGTCCATGGCAGCACACGGCAGCACACAGCAGCACATGGGAGCAGCAGGTCTGAAGCCCTTTAAAAATGGCTTAGAAGTCTTCAAGGGCTTCTCACACATGAGCATCCTTCAGACATGAGATGACTAGCTGCTGTTGCTTTTTTAAACATATTTTTTTCTACTCCTTCTTTGAATCAACCCTAGATAAGCTCTGTCTTCTCCTGGAAAATTATTTCCCAAGACATCTTATGATTGTTACTAACACTTCTCAAATGTCAAAGGGTATTACTCAATTCATTGTTGCCATCCATCCCATGCACCAAGCCTCCTTTTTATACTTTCCTCTGTAGAGAAATTTTAATTCAGAACATGGCTGCTCTGGCAAGAGATCACATCCAAAGACCTTCTAGATCTGTGTGATCCTGCTGGAGTACAGACAAGTTGAGTTGTGGTGGTTGGGGCACATGCCTTTAATCACAGGAGACAGAGACAATCAGATCTCTGAGATCAAGGCTAGCCTGGTATAGAGCAAGTTTCAGATAAAGAAAAGCTTAAGTCCAGGTGTGGTAGTACACACCTTTAATCTCAAACAATGAAGGTAAAGTTTGTAGAAGGAAGCAGCCATGTTTGAAAGTGATGTGTAATTGAGTGGCAGACAAAGTGATGAATCAGAGACAGATTTGACAGAATAGGATATGCCCAATTCTCACAAGATGAGAGAGGAAAAGGAAACTACTTAATGGAGCAGCACAGAGAATGAAGAAGAGAGGAGGCAGTTTTACTGGAAGAATGTTACAGAGACAGGTAAAAGAGAGAACAAGTTAGACACAGGGGAAGACAGAATGAGCTGGAGAATTAAAAGGAGTCAGAAGATTAAAACAGATTACTAGAGCTAGTTTGAGGCCAAGTAGACAAAGTTAGAGAAGTTGAAAGGAGCTAGATTGAATCAGTTATCTTAGAGAGGAGTGTGAGCCAGAACAGCTGAGTTGAACCAGCTAGCCAGAGTTCAGAAAGAACTAGAAATGATGAGTTTATTCAGCAGTAAATCTCAGAGACTGAAAACATTCTAGGCCTGGATTAGATTATACAGAGGCTAGAAGCTTCCAGGACTAGGCCTAGGGTAGCAGACGGAGGTAATAAGCCTCAGAGATGACAATTAAATCAGGAGAATAAAAGTTGCTTTAACATTCTCCCACTTTTTTTAATCCATGGCAACCATTTCTGTCTCACGTGTGGCACATGATATTTTCTTATGACATAGTTCCAATGATACATCAAGACACCAGAAACTTCTGCCTTTGGATGTGTGAGAGTCTTTGCCTTTTCTTTAACATAGTTTATGGGAAGTGACTCTCAATTTCATAATCAGGCCCTAGAAACAATTCAGCTTCTGCCTAGAGAGAAGAATCTAGCCAACATGCTGCCAGAGAGCCTGGTGCACACCTCAGGAAAAGCTACAGGAAGAGCATCACACAAGGGAAACCAGACTTCTCAATACCTGAGCTGAGACCCCAGTCAATGGCCAGTCCCAGGTTGCCAGGCAGAGTGAGCCCCTGGAAGTACTCCCCATGCACAGGTGAGAACAGGGTACCAGGACATTCTCCAGGGCACTATTCTAAAACTTTTAAAAACAACTTCATCTTTGATTTTTGTTCTGTGAGTAAAGGCCAATGGGACTATGGCACATGGCAACATAGACTCTTGACTCCTGTAAGGACCAACCTTCTGGGGTATTTAGCTTCTCATCAATCCCCTCTCAATCAGCCCAGTAATCTTCTCCTCTGGAAGTGGTATATGTATAAAAATGGGAAGGGCTGGGCACATGGACAGTAGCGCCTCTGGGTGTGACACCAGGTGGGCCATCCTATTCACTTGTAGCTCATCAATGGCTGACGGGTGATGGGACTGATACCACAGTCCAAGCCAATTTGAATCATGGGCCTTCACCTCTTCCTGGGGAAACACTTGACGTTAATGGTTATCAGGGGAAGGGGAGTCTATAAGCTGATAAGAGGCTGTCCTCCATCTGTCTTGGTGCTGCAATTGTCATTGCTCTCCAAAGAACTGTCTCCAACAGTCCCCATTCCCTGGCTGAGAACAGCAAATTCATTGGCAAGATTTCCACACAAGCCATCTCTTTATGTGCAACAAGAGCTTTTACAGATAGGAAAATGCACGCTTTCAAGATAGATAGCTGCATCGGCTATGTAATCCCTAATGTGACTGGTGCCCAGAGAGAGCAGATGAGGAGAGAGAGAGGCTGGTGGTTGATTCAATCCAAGTCTGATATTGAAACTCACAGACACAATCACTGACTCTTCTTCCTGCTGGTACTGCTCACACTAAAGTTGCTCTTTAAACAAATATGGGTATTTTTATATATATTTTGTATATTTACATATGCATATATGTATACATATATACATATGGATCTCAAGTTTTATATGCATTCTTGGGCTTTCAATGGATTGTGCTAATAAAATGGGGAATTAAAAAAATATGTGTATATGCGTGTCCATGTGTGGGTTTGTGCACATGAATGCAGGTGCCCACAGAGACCAGATGAGGGCATCAAATATCCTGGATCTAGGGTTACAAGTAGCTTCAAGATGCCAATTGTGGGTGCTGATAAACAAACTGGGGGTCCTCTAGAAGATCGGCAGGCACTCTTAGCCACTGAGATATCTCTCTAACCCATAAAGAGGCAAATTGTAAGTAGCAACCCACTTGAGTCACCCTGGAGCCCAGAAAGATAGTAAGAGTGCAAAGATTAAGAGCTGTTTGTCAGCCTAGTATACAAGGCATGCCGACTATAGTTACTAGCCCTGCTTTGCATGTTTGCATTCTGCCAGGTACATAGGTCTTCAACATCCTTCCAACATGCAACAAAAGGATATTGACGACATAATACTTCGCAACTACTTCACAGTGTTCATGAAAGCATCATCTTAGACATCTTATGTAGACAGGATTTTTATTCACCAATTATAACTTAATACACCTGGGAGACAGGTTTGAACTGGTGACAGCAAAGGACTCTTTCCTTAGGGCTGTGAGTACATTGTTCCCTGGAAATGAGGCTCCCTGGTAAACAAGGCAAGTCCAGGCTGCTGTGGGCAGATCACAAATGAAACACCTTTTTCATTTCACGACAGTTTTTTTGAAGCAGCAACATTTCATGAAAATTTCAGTCCATCTCACACGCCACCCCACTCAAGGCCAGCACACAATTAAAACTGTGTGCCCTTCCATGGCCCTGCTCCTGCAAAGCCCACTGTGTAATTTGACTGGAAGATAGCACAGAAAATGAGTAATGGAGCCTGCCTGTGTGTTCTGTCACTCTGCATTACCTCTGTGTACAGAAAATAAGATGCAAACAGCTCGTGATGAGCGAGGTGAAGGAAGGAAATGAAAATGTCAACCGCAGGGAGGAAACTGTTAAATGGCACCAACTGCCTGAGAGAAGTGTTTGTGTACCCATGTGCTGCTTGTCTCCCTCAATCTATCATCAGGAAGGACAAGCCACCCAGGGGGAATGAGTGTCCTCGGTCGGCAGGGAGACTGGCAGGGCCCGGCTCGGACAGCCCACGGCAACAGCACACACATACCCAGCCCTGTCAGTTCAGGAGCTTTGCTGGGATCTGGCTGCTGTCAGTGGCAGATCCAGAAATAGGCAGCCATGGGGCCTGCTGGCCTCCAAACACTGTGACTCTACAAACGTTCAGTTCTCTGTAAGTGTGGGTGGGATGCATCCTTAAAGGAGTGGTTGACACATCGGCTTCTCTCAATTGTTTGTACAGTAAAGAATCCGGCCTTAGCAAAAAGATTCACTGTGCACAGAAAAGGACAGGGCTAAGAAGATGAAGGAAAATTCCAAAGGACAATGGAGCTGTCTCTCAGCTCTTATACGCATCCACCTTAACTGGGAGAAAGGGGCAAAGAGTCTATCTAGAAGGAGGATGGAAATAAGGGGACAGTGTTGTGAGAATAAAAGTGGTTGCTTTATGCAAGCATGTGCTGTGTGCAGTGGGGTAAGATGAAGAGAGTTTGAAAACAGGTCCACAGGAATGCTTCTGTTGTCTCAAATCTAGCATTTTACCAGGCTGTTTCTGGATTTAGCATTTGTTTGTTTATGTGTGTGTTTGTCTGTTTTTAAGAAAAACAAAAAGAAAAAAGGGAGAAAAAATCGTACCCACTTTATTTGGTTCTTCAAGTCCCAGTAACTTTGTTTTCATCTTTCTCTTTTGTTGACTGGTATGTCTTCTTACGATGATTTAAGTTTATAGACAAAGTAAATGAATGTGAATCGGCACACACCGCTTCCCCTACTAATAGCTGGCATGACTGTGGTCTGTTTGTCGTAATAAGCAAATCCAACACATTATTATTAACAAAATACCTTATACTTTATTTCTACACATTAGATGGATAATCTTCATTTATTTACCCAGTGACGCTACTTTCCAGTGGTGTTCTCATACATGCAGGAGTTTACTGAGACAGTCCAGCAGCTTGTAGACTCTGGAAGGCAGAGCATCAGCCACACCCGTCAAAGCCCACAAACAGGAGAAAGACGCCTGCTTACCAGCCCAACTGGCCAGCTAGATGACACACATGTGTCCTACTCTGGCAAGGGATGCCCAAGGCCACTCTAACAGGTGCCAACAAAACCATGCTGCCTTTCATCAGAAGTCCATTTGCATGAGAAGGAGGGGGAGAAGAAAGAGGAGGTAGGAGAGGAGGAATAGGAAGACAGGAGAAGAAGAGGGGGAAGAGAAGGAGGAAGATGGATGAGTGTGGTGATGATGATGGTAAAGATGACAATGGTGAAGGTATGTGGAGGTTAAACAAAGAAGATGCCACCTCCATCTTTCTCTGTAGCACGCAGACAATTATACAACAGCCACTTAGATGGGCCTCCAAGTACAAATGTCCCACTACCTTATATAGGAGTTCTCCAGAGGTGGGGGAAAACGTCTCTGGCCGTAAACATCTCTGGGTGAATCCTCTCCTGATGAACTGAAGTAAGGTGGACTCCCTTCTTGGATTTGTCAGACAGGAAGAGTAGGCCCTTTGTGAGGCACCATCCTATCCATCTTCCTTGGCTTCTCACAACTCCACTCACTGTCTCCTCCCTTTCCCTGGAAAACCACACACCCTTCCTTTATCACAGGCATTTTCACACTGGGTTTCTCTTCCTGCTTTGGCCTGCTTCTCCTCTCAGATGGGCATTGGATCCTCACAGATCTCAGACGACATACTTCATAGAGCCCAGGGGAAGTGTGTTCAAAACACTTCCTCAGTAGAGTGTGTGCTGTGCAGGAATACCACTCCGCTTATTAGCACAGCAGGGGACAAGAACATGTTAGCGCTCAGGCCAGTGTGGCCACTTGAAGCTCTAGACATGTTTACTGAAGAAATCTGGCATTCTCTAGTGCATTCCATTCCCTGCTTCCAGGCTCACCAAAAATAACCCAAGTAATATGATTGCCACACAGAGCTTGTCAATAAGACACTGCCCTGTCTAAAGGTTGTAAATCAGGTCCTTTTTGTCTGATATAGTTGAAATTACCATTTTAAATTGATAAAGAATATTGGCACATGCCTTTCATCAACTTCATGACCATCACATGAGTCATGGCTCAAGACCTGCTTAGGCAGCACAATGAGACTATGTCTTAAAAATAAATAAATAGGGTGAAGACAATGGTACACATTTGATTCTAGTACTCTGGAGACAGAAGCCAGGGGGCCTCTGAGAGTCCCAGGCTAGCCTGATCTACACAGTGAGTTTCAGGCCAGCCAGGCCTATACAGTGAAGCTCTGTGTCTAACGATAACAGCAGTAATAATAATGATGATATGATGACAATAATACCACCTAATAAAATATCAATGCCTCTGTGTGGTGAGAGACCAAAGCTCTGTATGACAACACACCCTCTTCTTCCTTTCCAGATACCAAGGAACGGGCTCTAATCTTCAGACTCGGGTGGGTAAATTCCTATGGGAGCCACTGCCCACCCAAGATGCTTGGGCAGAGTGGCCTGCTCTGCAATGCTGCTCACTGCGTGGGCTGCTCTTGGCAGTTTCGGCAGGTATTAAGAGAGCAGCCTCCCGGGCTAGTCTCTGGCTGCAGTGGATATTGAATTATGACTGGTCTGACAGGGACGATGAGCAGCACACCTCAGTGGCCGGGAACAGTCCTTACACTCATTGCCTCTGGGATGACACAGTTTGTGTTAGTATTTGTGCTTTCAATGGTTTTTGAGACCCAAGCTGCATCTCAGCTCCCTGTCACTGCTCTTTCTACACTCCTCCTCAGAATGGCTTTTGTGTTTTAATGATTAGAAGGTGTTTAAAAAAGGAAAACTCCTTAAACCAATTAAATTCAGTTGAGGTTGTCTGAGCAAAGCCTACAAAATAAAAATGATTCGTGGATCAGACAACTAGAACCGGAAGGAGTTGAGAGAATGCAACCAGAAAAGCGATCAGAGTTCAAAAGAAGACCAGTTGACACACAGTCAACCAACCAGTCAAGTAGTAACAGCTTATCTAGTTAGTGCCTCACAGCCCAATCAGCTAACCAGCTACGGGGACTTCTGCCACTAGCCAAGGCTGGAAACTTAATGCTCCATATCAGGATGGGGGAGCACATACTGGAGGCTGGCTCAGTGATTAAGAGCACCGGGAGCTCTTCCAGAGTACCCAGGTTCAATTCCCAGCACCCACATGACTGCCTGTAACTCCAGTTCCAGGAGATTCAACACTCTTACACAAACATACATACAGGAAAAACACCAATGCACATAAACGTATTTTTTTAATGCTAAAAAACACAAAAACAAAAAAACAAACAAAAAAAAGCACATACTGCCCTTGCAGAGGAACCTCAGTTTACTTCCCAGCATCCATGTGGCTCACAACCTGCAACTCTAGATCTAGAACAGTGGCTCCCAACCTTACCAATGCTGTCACCCTTTAATACAGAGGTCCTCTTGTGGTGGTGACCCCCAATCAAAGTTATTTTTGTTGCTGCTTCATAACTACAATTTTGCTGCTGTTGTAATTCATAATGTATGTAACTTTGGAGATAGATATTTGCCAAAAGAGTCGCACCCCCCCACCCCCGATTTAGAACTACTGCTCTACATAATTTAATGCCCTCTGCAGGCCTCCACAGTCACCCGCACTCACATGTACTGATCATACTCACACGAGCGCGTGCGCACACACACACACCAAAAATGAAATAAATTTTGAACAACAGAAACATAAAGTCCATGTTGACATGGTCTGTTGGACACTGTGCAAGTTCGCTGTGCAAATCCAACATCATTGGACAAAATCTCACTTAATAGAAGTGACCTAAACAATAGAAAAGCAAGTGTTCTCATTGTGATAAAATAGGTGAGTCATGAATCAATTTCATTTCTCAATATTAAGCATTTTCCTGGTAGTGTTGAAATGGTCACAGAAGTCAAGGCAAACAGTATTAAATCTGAGACACAAAAATCTTACCTAAACTTTTTTTTTTTTTTTTTTTTTTGGTTTTTTGAGAGAGTGTTTCTCTATGTATAGCTGGCTATCCTGGATTCACTTTGTAAACCAAACTAGCCTTGAACTCACAGAGATCCACTACCTCTGCTCCCTAGTGTGGGATTAAAGGCATGCACACTCAGCAATTGCAGACAGCTGTGAACTGCCATGTGGTTGCTGGGATTTGAGCCCAGGTCTTTTGGAAGAACAACCAGTGCTCTTAACCACTAAGCCATCTCTCCAGCCCATACCTAATCTTGAACCAAACAAATTCTGTAAAATAAGGAGGGTTATTTTAAATTTGTTTTATATGATTAAATTAGAAGTTTGCTTTCACTCCAGTCAAACATTAATATTTACTTAAATATTTCCTGTGTTCCAATAAAAAAACCCAAAATATTTCTGTCAACCTACTCACTCACAAATGTAGACATTATGAAAAAACTAAATTCATTGTCTAGTTAAGAACTTTAGTGTAAGGGGATAAACAACTGTGGCACCTTAATCTGGATGTTTGTGTGTATGTTAACTGGAGTGAGGCCTGTGAAGCAATCTTCTATGGAACACTGAAGGATTCCATTAGGCCAAGAGTGTCTGGTTTGAAGTACGAGGGAAACAGATGTTTAACTCGCTGGAAGGGTGTCTCAAAATGAGAGTTGAGACTAATAAAAGCTTCCTTTTAACTTAACTCACAGGCATTCTCTATTCCATGTATGGCCACGGACGTCCCCCACCCCTTTCCAGTGGCAGTTCAACATACACTAACTTTTCCCAATCCAAATTCCTGCTCTCCATGAGGACCAAAGTCCAGGTTTCTTCTAAGTCTTTCCTTTTTCCTCCACTGGCTCCATTTCCCCATTTTTTTTTCTTCTCTCCTTTAAAAGCAGCATAGATTTAGCACTTGCAAAAGATCCACCCAAGACCTACAGAAAGTCTCTTCGTCTCTTCGCAGACACAACTCAAACGTCTTATGAATGTTCTCAGATGTCACAGCTACTCTCCCTGTTTAAAAACAACAACAAACAAACAACAAAGCCACAAAAACTCTGATGAAAGCAACTGAAGGAAGACTGGATTGATTCTGGCTCTCTCTTATGGGCATAGCCCATCACGGGTGGGAGGTCAAGGCGACAAGAGCTTGGATTATCCACACCCAAGAGGCAGAGATAATGAAGGCAAGCTGCTGCCCGGCCCCTGTCCCTGCTTACACTGACTAGGATTCCAGGAAGGGACACCTGAAGTGGATGGACGGATCTCCCCATCTTAATTAATGCAATCAAGATAACCTCCAAACCACAGGCATGCCCAAAAGCCTGTCTCTGGGTGACCCGAGATTCTGTCAAGTTGACAGTTAATACTAATCTTTACATCAGGATAAACAAACAGAGCTGAGAACATACACAAGTGGCTGTTGTATACATCCAGTCCTGCTGAACTGATCATGAGTCCGTCAAACTAATTTGTTTAAAATGTTGACACAGCGTGTTATGAAGAGTTCCCCATTTGAAAACTGCACTACCTTCCCGCCACTCCTATCAAATACTTGAAATCATTTGAAAGAAGGAATAATTTAGTATGCTCAGGGTCTAAGAGTTTGGCTTCAGAACAGGGTCACAGAACTATTGTTTTTTTTTAAATAATTTATTTTTTATTTCTTCAAGTTACATCTCAATCACAATCCCCTCCCTACTCCCCCCTCCAGTCCCACCCTTCCACCCTCCTCCTCCTCAACACCCCATCCTCTTCCCTTTTTTTTTAGTTTAAGGTATTTCTTTTTTCCCCCCAACAGCTCTCCCTTTCAGTCCACAAAATGGTTCTTTTTCTTATAACTACAAATACAATACAAAACAACAGAAATAAATAGGCCACAATTATAAGAGTTATATGGCTTAGCATACATTCCCAATGTCCAGTCCATATGTATTTGGCACCTGACTGTAACATTCTACTATCTAACCATCTCCATGAGTTTAAAGTTCTATATCTAACTCAGCTTTCATACTAACTTGCCTCATAATTTTAAAAATATCTTCTTAGATCCAGAACACCCTCTGGATTCCTAAACAACTCAAAATTTAACTATGAGACTCTAGCTATCTATTCTTCAACCACCTCAGAGACCTGAGAGGGATAAATATATCTGATTATATAGGAAGTGCAGGGCCTGCAGCTTCCAAAACTAAGAAATGACATACCAGTGGCTGCCTGGACAGTTCCCATTTTCTCTCCATACATTACAGAATCAATCTTCAGCCATTTGGCCCCGTTTCTCTGACAGACATTCCCCATTGTCCCCATTGACCCTGTTGAAGTGTCCCACGTGACTTCACGTCTTCCCACTGTTCTCACTGGCTAAAAGTTCAATGACTTCCAAATAGCACCAAAGACAGACCAAACCATTAGCACACAGGCCTTCAGGAGTCATTCACTTTTGGAATTGGTAAAACATTATATGACACTTTGAGACTATAAGCACAAATAAAAGGTGTTAGTTTTTAATTTTTTTCTCATTTAAGAAAAAAATCCTCAAAGCACCCAACAATATAAGAAGTTCCATTTAGGCATATAAACTCATATGTACCTTTTAAGAAAAGAATATTCTTTCTATAAAACATAGTACTAATAAACAAATTTTTAACAAGTCATCCCTATGAAAAAATAACTATATGTTTTCTAGTTATTAAAAATGTTCTCTGCTTTTATTCCTTAAGTTCATTGATATTGTTTGTATTATATAATGTTTGGAAATTAATAAACTACTCATTAATTATGCTGATATGCATAAACGTAATGGGCAAAAGAAAGGAAAAAGAATATTCTGCGAAAAAGTTAACTTTTCTTTGTATGGCTTTTAAAAGGCCCAGATTGCTATAAATTTCCTATGCACCTTGCTATTTAAATAACTAATCCACTAAATTAACAAGAAAAGGATTTCACAGTCCACTAAAATAACAAGAAAAGCATGAATTCACACAAAAAATAAATATAGCTTTAAGCTTTAATAAGAAAAAAACATTTTCTAATAATGGATTTGTGTCACATCAACATAAAAGGTTCAGTTTTATAAAGTCTTATTCTAGGAAAAAATAAAATATAATTGAAAGGGTGTGGCTAGCCTTTGGTTGATGCACAAAGACTGTGTGTTCCGTGGTGCACAGCCCCATCTCTCAAAAGAATCCTATGCATTTGCTGGGATAGAGTATAAGCATACATCTTTCAAGAGAATCAGCCTATATTTTAACTTTATAGCATTCCATGCAGCATATCTGCAGCAAGTTATCCAGGAATAGTTCTATAAAATCAGCAAGTGAAGTTCAACCTCCAAAAATTGCACCCTAAATATGAAATTATATCCAATGATTAAAAGATAAATATTACAAAGTTGAACATAATGTACTTAAGTAATAAAGTAAGGAGTGAGTAGCTCAGACTAAAGTCTCGTGTGTGCAGCTGATGTGGAAAACGTCCTGAAGACAATAGAGTGAAACCTACTCACAGTATTCATGATAAACATTAAAGCCAGAAACAAATATGCACAAAATTACCAGGGCTCTCACCAAGAATGCCAGGATTAAACACACCCACCGCTGCATGCATGAAGAGCTGCCAAAGGGGAAAGCACAAACTTGAATGAAATAAAAGAAAAAACACAGCGGCCCGAAACACTATTTATTTCCCACATTGTGGAGCAATTTTTTTTCCATTCCCAGATGATCTAAGTTGACAAATTGGTTCTTCTGGCTGCTTAGCTTCCTGACCTCAAACAGTCTGTTTTCTAACTTCTGTCTCACCCAGCTGTTGACAGACTAATGCCACCAACCAATATAATAAAACCTCCATGGGGCTTAGGATTGGGAGAGGAAATTGTAAGGACAGCAGAAGAATTAGAGAGAAGCTCACCAAACTTTTAAGAGAAAATTCTGCCTCTAACAGAGAACAGATGGTTTGCAGGAAGGGGGCTAATGTACGTTCCATTTCTCCTGGCAGTACTGTGAGGCATTTTTTTCGAGGGGGTCAGGGTGGGAATGGAGGTGGAGGTAGGGGTGGGGAGGTGATTCTTCTTACCTAAAAACACTTCTTGAAATCCGATATAATTTAAGGACATGCTGTACATTGGAACCACTTCTTTCAGAAACAAATATTCACTTGTTTTTCTTTCCTGACATATTTGGAGTAACATCCCACTTGGATCCACAGGACATGGGACAGTGACAAGTGTCTTTATACCTTATGGGAATATGATAGTATAGGTGTCCTCCTCGGCCCTAAGACAGACTTGGGCTTGTCTTAGACCACTGACTGTCCCTCCCTCCCAAGCCTCAACTTCCTAGTCTGTAAACCAGGCAGCCATTTGCGGAACTATCAGAATGTAAAGGAAGTGTTGAATATGTTCTTCACTTTTCTTTACTACTCCGATCATGAGAAATTAATGCTGATAAGTCAAACTCTTTCATTTAAAATTTTCCTTTTTTTTAGTCACAATGCTCTCAGTATCATATCAAATCCTGAAAAAGACTTAGCAAGTGTATATACCTACCAGGGACATAAGCACAGCTTTATGTAATTATCCATCCCTTAGGTTTATAGGGTACAATTAAAGTATCCATGTTATTACTAATATCAAGAAGATGTGTGCTTTTTAATGAGGGAAGGTGCATATGCTCTGTCCCTGTGGCCGTGATTACATTTGACTATCTTACAAACTTCATGACTTACTGAGCCTTCGCTTTCCTCTCTCTTCCTTTCTTTCAGAAGGGCATAGTCATTTCTGATCATGTTTAAAAGACTAACAAAGGATAGTTAGGGAAACAAAATAAATGTAAGGTTTGTAATTGCATATAAAGGAAACTCGGTGTAATGGCTACCAATTAAACTTCAGGCTTCCAAGCCAAGCCTGACTGTTAGAATGGATGGGGTGGGGGGGGGGGTCACTGGATGACGTCACTGTTACTTAAACCCCTTTCTGCTGAGGTTCCCATGGTGTCTGCTTGGGAATGCTTCCAGGTCCCAGCATCCTGAATGGATGCTAACAGCAGCATCTTTGGCCCTCAGTCTCATCAGCACCACAGAGCTGCCTGACAGTACAGCCATCATGAAGCTCAGGTCCCAGGATCCTGAATGGATGCTAACAGCATCATCTTTGGCCCTCAGTCTCATCAGCACCGCGGAGCTGCCTGACAATCCAGCCATCACAAAGCTCTTCTCATATAATTATTCATTTCAAATTATGTAATCATCAGATAATTTAGAATGGTGTAAATATTTTAATCAGTTGGTTTTTCTTCAAGTGGACACTAGAAGTTCCTGCAATGATGTCTGGTTTTCTTTCAACCAGCCAAGTTGTACTGGAACCAGACATGAAACTGTATACTACTCACCTGCTTTAAAAATATATATAATGCTTGTACCGACCTTCTAGAAAAGCCTTTGTAAGTATCATTTCCCCTCTTTCATCAATATCTGTGACCGCCAATCATTTTCCCATGGATGAGTCCATTCCTCCATGACTACAAGTCCTCTCTACCCCCACTATTCCTACCAAATAAATGTGTTACATACATACAAAATAAAAAAAATCCTAGTTGAGGGGGTCCCTGCAGGTGTTGCACAGGGAAGCGAACCACACAAAGAGATAAGAATGAAACCCCCCGGTGCACATTGACTGCATCAACCTGGATCACACTTTGGAGAGTCTAATTACAGTGGTTTATTCTTAAGGTATTTGAGTCCAGCATCTTTTTCAAAAACAAAAAAAAAACCCCTTCTATTTGCACATGGAAGCATAATTAATTACACTGAAACTCAACTCAGGGTAGTATCATTTCTTCCAAGAAGAAAGGGTTCTAGAGAGATGTTACCTTTAGTAGCTTAAGGGTTTGGACTGGTCTCGGCCATACAGATGTGTAGATGTCTTTTGGACTATTAGCCGCCTCTGGTTCTGGTTGTGGGAGCTTGGATTCTGGTTCTGGTTCTGGTTCTGGTTGTGGGAGCTTGTCCCAACAGATAACACAGATCACCAGGCTGTTAATTGCTTTCCATTCTCAGCTTTCTGGATGAAAGAAAGCTTTCGCCTTGGAAAGACAATGCTGTGTGCTTAGCATTCCTGGTTTCTCTGGAGATCTGTGGAACAAGGACCTCCCTTCTGTGCTCTCAACACTTAGTGGTATTCTTTTCTGGAAGACATCAAGAACTTACAAATCAGTTACACGTAAAACAATCAGGATGACGAGGCTGCTTTTGATTTTGCTATCTACTCTTTTTAAAGATGTAGCTGCATTTTCTGGTTTTGGTTTTGTTTTGTTTTTGTTTTTGTTGTTTTGTTTTGTTTTGTTTTCTAGACAGGGTTTCTCTGTGTGTCACTGGCTGTCCCCGACTCACCGTAGACCAAGGAGAGATATATTCTAATTAGAAATAAAAGCTAATGTAAAAATAGGCTATTTGTTCTCTGGAAAGGAACCAATGGGCCATACAGCAAACCCACGTGTGCTGCACTCTAAAGATGGTACCTGCTCAACACATATAAGAACGGTGGAACTTGCGGAACCATCTAAGTCAATGAAATCAGAGCAACACTGAGTACTAGAAGGTAGATTCCCAATATGACCGCTCAGAAACTAGAAAACGCATAAAAACTCCCACAGCTTTAAGGAAACAAATATGGTTAAGCATCCAAGGTATTCTACTTTTCCACTCCGGATAAAAGGATTTGTAAGTATTATTAATTGTGGAATTAACTATTTGATTAGACTAAGAAGTGTTAGAATATGTCTTATATCACAAGGGTAAACTGAAAGAAAATCATTTCCTAAAAGACGTATTAAGATGTATTCCACATATTTGACTATATGAATTCTTTCTGAATCAAGAAATCAAGACTGAAAACTAATAACTGGCAGATTTGAAGAGTCAGATATTAGAGAGTATAATAATTCTTCCTGATTCTCTTAATAAATCTAAAATTAGCATGAGAATCAATTCGACAATGCTAAATTAACAAAGACGTTTAAACTACAATTGAAACTTAAATAGCACTTCACAATTTTGCCTCTGAAGATAGTCAACAGCCTCAGTCTAAGAAATGAATTTGCTGCCATTAGAGTGTCCTATGCTACCTTCTTCCTTCAAGGCTTAAGTCCAAAGCCAGAGCATCAACCAGCATGAGTGGCTCATTGACAGTCAACATTTTGTTCCTTCAGCTTCCTTCTGTCTTCCCAGAGTCTTAGGCAGTCTTAGATTCTCTTAGACTGTGGGTACTCAGCCCTAAATATCATATCTTTGGCACACCCCACTTCAGAAGGCTCATAGATCATGGTAGATGCAGAGGGAGAAAGATTAGAAAAATGGAGGTTGTGGAGGTCTATCACAAAACTGTATTTTCTGGATATGACAGGGTCATATCACAGAAGACTACACAGTGGCTGGAGCTACATGCACAAAACCTGCACAAGATAAGCCAGATGAAACCCCAGCATGAGTGGAGGACAAGGTCTCACTATTAGCTGAGGAGCTATGGAGAGGAGAGAGGGCTTTCTTCACAGACATGACCCTGTGTGTTGGCCATTCCAGTGGATGACCCTGCATCCCTGTACATGGCAGCTAAGAGTACTCCATGGGTTGAATAAAAAATAAGTGTATGTGATTAAGAAGGAGAAGTGGTTGGGGTAGGAGTTGGAAGGAAGAAAAGGGGAAAAGATAAATCAAAACACATTAGATACTTGTATTAAATCAACAAACAATAACAATAAACAACATGCATTTTTAAAAAGACTCAATTCCCTCTTTATGATGCAATGTTCCTTTTCAGTGTTTACTCTCAACTCTTCCTAGTTGTTCCCTGAGCTGGGTCTTCCCATGAAACATGAAGGATTAGGTGCTTTAGGTAGGATACAGGGCCCATGTTCATTGTATTATCTTTAACTCGCCTTTAGTTTTTCTGTTTGGTAGCTTATATGGGTTTTTCACTCAACCTCCAGCCATTTAAAAGCTAAAGTGAAAAAGAAAAGGCTAAAATGGCCTAAAAAAAATAGCACTGATAAAAACAAAGAATGTCTCTTTCCTTAGGAAAATCGAAGCATTATCCCTTGCTTAAATCAATGCCCAAGTTCATATGATGGCAAGGCTATACAAACGCTAAGTTCGAAAGTTTAACTGTGAAAGTATCTGCTCATCCTCAAAGCACCAGGAAAGCACTAAAAATAGCAACATATATTCTATCTGAATAAGGTTTCATGCCAAACACAAGACTTAATAAGTGTTATGGAGCCCCAAATGTAAAGACACTTTCAATAATTCCATCCTGCTCATTGACACTTGGATTGCCTCTTTAAATATTCAATATGCACATATTTTGATGGTTATTAAGAACCTATTATACATGTTCCTATCCTCCAAAGGAATTTTAATAGACATGTAATGAAAATAATATTTTATATATATATATATATGAAGCATAAAACCATAATTTTAAAGACACTCCATAGAACTTGCAACACAAGCAGGTGTGTAGTATTGGTTGGTCCCCTGATAAGAATAGTGGGCAGGTACACATGACCTCATAACATTCCATTTTTTACCAGGGACTCATCTGACAAAATATCAAAGACAATTCAACATGGAACTATAATATTCTTTTCTAAACTTGACCATAAAGAATCTTGATGCACAAAAGAAATATTACAACACAAAAACAAAACCTAAATTTAAAAAGTTATGCTAAACTATGCCCTATATCAAGAGGCAATAAAGTAAAAAAAGATGAAAACAAATTTTAGATTTTACAAAATAAACTTTTACCTAAATAAATATACATGTGCAAATAATTACAGATTCATTTCATAGGAAATCATTGGTGTGGCCCACATTACCAGCTGCTATCAAGTAATGTCTCTTACTGCAATGTCCTCACTCTTGGTCTCCAATGAAATCCATTTTTAAAATCTATTATCTCCTTCAAGGCCTTGCTTAAAATACATCCTGTTCTCTGCAGTCTTTCAGATTCTACCAAACTACATAGAATATTCCCCTCATTCTAAACCTGCCCCCACTGACAGCCACATGCGCAGACTCACAAGGTTATAGGCACCTACGGAAGACTCACCTGGTGTCTACTTTACCCCCATAGACTGCTCCCAAGTGAGCCCTGCAATTCAAAAATGCGTGACATTATTAATCATTGTGGGAGCAAATGAGATTAACAGAGTCCTGTCCTGGAAGACTGCTACAGCGTCACATTGATCACATGATCCAATCCATTCCTTGAGCAGCACATGACTTAACCTAAAGACAAAACACCCAGCCTTGGGGGACCCAAAAGAGACTTGGCACTGAGACACCTCCACAAAGTGACTGCATGTCCTCTACCGGGACACTGTCCTCCCGGCTGGCATCTATTCATCCAAGTACTCACACATGCCTACAACATTTCAGGCACTGCAATAGTTCATGGGTCTGTGAGAAGACATGGAACAGAACTCTCACATTTCCTCTTCCAGGCGAAGCATACACACACACACACACACACACACACACACACACACACACACACCCTGCAAACACTTTCTTCAAAGCTACCCGTGTCTCCCATGCCTACAGCCAGGAAACAGAAACAGCTATATGCTTAGAGTACCTCACACTCCTTTTTGTTGTTCTTCCTCCCCTCCTGAGCTATAAATAAACCGAGTAACTAATCTTAAGCAAATGGAGAACTTCATCAAATTTAGTTGAAGTGGTGCATTCTAGGGGTTTTATGGTGCCTTTGAGGTCTCTAGGCCTGTAATACATCCCGTTCACTTAGTAGAACTGCCTCAGCAAGGAAGCTGTAGTCAGGGAAATGTGGCGTCTGGTTAGTCTCCGAGGGCGCCAGTCTCCAGCGGCTTTTCTGGGTTACCCCACTCGTTAACTTGTCTGGGGCTCAGCACCACAGAACTTCAAATAATCAAAGCTCTTTAAATTTTAAGAGAATGTTTACACATTCATTATTTATTCAGTAGATAAATAATTTATTAGCCCCTCTCAATGTACAAAATTCTCTATAACCTTAAAGGACACTTAGCTAGAAAATGTATTTAAAAATAAGGATAATTCAAGGCCAAATATGATGCATGGGGAAAAAATTCTGCAAAGACAAGGGCACTTGCTTCTGAACAACAGAATCTAACATTTACCAAGGGCTTGATACACATTAAGCACCCTGTTCTAAGCACTTTGAACAAAACATCAGTGCATTAAATTCTGAAGAACTATTCACCTGCCAGAAGGACTGACATCAAGGTAATGATCCTTGGACCCTACATTGTCAACTTCCTTACTCATTATAATTAAAAGTATTTAAAGCGTGGGGTTTGGTGGTGCATGCCTTTAATCCCAGCACTCAGGAGGCAAAGGCAGGCGGATCTCTGTGAGTTCGACGCCAGCCTGGTCTACAAAGCAAGTCTAGGACAGCCAGGGCTGTTACACAGAGAAACCCTGTCTCAAAAAACCAAAAATATAAAAAATAAAAAAATAAAGTGTGGGAATATAAAGTAAGTGTTTGTTTAACAGTAGCATGAGTCTAATTTTTCATTTTAAGTAGAGATTTCTTTTTAAACAAAAGAAAAATGATCATTTTTTTCTGAAAACCTAAGACCTACCCTATGAGCATTCAGTAGGAGTTAGTTTTGGTTTTTCTACTGAGAAAAAAAAAAGCAATAAAATACATCTGTAACTGATACATTAATAATTCATTGTATATTCTCTTAGGGACATTAATATGAAAATATCATGTTCTAATTTGTTACATATGCATGTTATTTCTTGCGGATGTAAATAATTCATACAAAGGGGAATAATAAAAGCTCTCCTTGCTAATTGAGATCATTTGAAAGATGAACCTCAAGCTGTCTCTAGCAGCAAATAAACTGGGTAAACGAAGTGTCAAACTGATAATCAAAGACAGAAGAGCCCAATTGAAATGACAAGCGATCCACTCTCGGGGAGTTTACCAGAATCCAGAAGGAGGGTGCTCACAAATGAGTTACATGAGGCCAGGAGCACTAAATGCTATATGACTGGTAGGAAATGTCAAAGAAGAAAGGGAAATATTTATGGAGAGGCAACTGAGATGTTTTTTCTGTGGGTGATAATACATTTGGGCACGAAGACACAGATAAGACTTAGTGAGTAAAGATGAAAAAAGAAGTTGATAGTAAGAACAAGGCCAAGAATACAGTCTACCTGGGTCAGGTGCAGTCAGGCACCTGTGAGTACAAACCACTAAAGTCTAGAGAAACAGTTTCCGGGTATTGTGGAGAAGATCAAATTCCATGACATAGGGTTGAATGCTATTTCATAGGTTTGGATTTCTCAAACTGAAAAGAAAGAAAGATACAAGAGTTTAAAAGGCAGGGGAGGTTCTATTATAAAACAAACATTCATATAGAAGATATAGATAACAGAAGCAAACCCACCTGCACCACCATGACATCTGGACATATACAAAGGGAGGCATTTTCATTCACAGTAGCATATGACCTAAAGGTACTAAGAGGCCAGGAGGAAGCATGGAGGCTTGCAAAGAGATGGATTCAGAGAAGAGTTGCGAGTACATTCTTCAGCACCTGGTGGCTGCTGACAATGACTCTGTACTTTTCGCCTGAAATAGGAAGCCCTGGAAGGTAGGGACTGACTCTTGTTTTGCAGGATCTATCAGAACACACAGGGAATAGTGACAGCAAGAGGACAGTTAGAATTCCATGATTCTAAAGAGGAGTCAGGCCAAGGAATATCTGGCAGGAGGGCGCTAGAGAATTCACAAGATAGAATCAGCAGGATTCACCACTGTGGATACAAGAAAAATAAAGGAAGGAACAAGGACAAGGCTAAGAATCACTACCTTACAGAAGGTTCCTGGCACCCTGAGACACAGGAGATGTGACAGAGCACCCAGAAAGAAAGATGGGACTCAGTGGTTCCCAGAGAGTGGGATATGGCCATCTGCCCAGGTGACATAGGATGTAGTAATCTCGACTTCTCAAATGCCCACCTATGTTCCAAAAGGGTGAGAACAGGAAAGACCCTGAGATAAGTGACAAGCAGTTGGGAGAGTTGGCTTCATAGCTAAGAATACAGAAATAAATCAAAGGGAAGTGTATTCAGTCTGAGCCTGGAACCTTCCAGTAAGCTTTTCAGGAAGCATTTGGAAGGTACCAATTTTACAACAATATTTCAATAATTCAATTTAAACTGCCACCCCCCACCCCGGCATGCCTTGGAGGAGTAGAAGAGATCCTCTACATACCGTTGCCAGTAATGGCCCATTTGTAACATCCACTTGGAATTAAAGAAACACGAGACTGTTTATAGAGAACCACCCCACTACTGTTCTTCTTTGATGTGCTGCCTTAAAACCCTTAACACCACGGCAATCCCGGCACACTGTAAGAGAAGCAGCTGTGTGGATAATCCTAACGATTTCTGCCGTCTCCCACATGAGGACTAGCAGCCTTGGAAAGCTGATGGATTAATGAAACTCTGTTACTGCTAATTGCTGACATAAGACTATTTAGGGCTCTGAGGCAATCACTGAAATTTTTTTAGACATTTTCACAGCTTCTCAGAGCAGTGTACTAATCAGTCATGCTAATTCCCACAGTAAACAGCAGAGTGATTGGGTGAGGGGCTGCTATGGCTCACATTCACTATTTCATCTCCTTCCAGAACCAGCTCTAAATCCACATCATTTGCTTAGATCATCTACTGGCTGTGACACGTGTTCTCTCCAGGCTCCAGGCAGAGCTGATGGCTGCAATTTTCACTCCCCTAATGAGAACAGATGTTCCAGTCCTGGGAGCCTTTCTCGGCCACCTCAACTCAGACAATGTCTCATGAATTGGTCCAGGAGCATTCTGTTCACAGAAATGACACTGAGCATTGAGTCATGAGGGTTTCCAGACTATGACCTACATCACTGAGGTGTATGGACTAGTCACATCAGTGTTCTATCTTTTCATTACTGGGACAACATGCCTTTCCAAAGCAACTTAAGAAGATTTGTTTGGCGGCATAGCTAGAGAAGAGGGTAAAGCATGTCTTGGACGAAGAAGCAGAGTGATGACATCTGAGGCATTGGTAATATTGGACACACAGTTAGAAGGGAGAGAAAGGGGGAGGAGGTAAGGGAGAGGAGAGAAGAGAGAGGGACAGAGGGACAGAGAGAGAGAGAGAGAGAGAGAGAGAGAGAGAGAGAGAGAGAGGCTTGCTTCCTTCAATTGGAGTGGGTATCTTGACCTTGGTTAATGTAGTCTAAAAACTCCCTCACAGACATGCCCAGAGGCTTGTCTCATAGGTGATTCTAGATCTATTAAATTGGCAGGCAATACTAAGCCCCACATCTATGGATTATCTACATGTGAACAGTAAGGCACCATGGGCAGGTCTGCGCCATTAGGTGCAGACTCCATTTCCAACTTGACCCTTATCCCCAAGTAAGCTTTGAGCTAATGATAAATGTCTTTCAGCCCTACTTTCCCTTCATCCATCCGGTCTGCAAAGCATCCCATTCTTTATGTGTGGAATGCCAAGAAGAACACAACTTGGAATAAAGTACAACTACGAATCCCAAAATGTCATGTCTGCCCCACATCCTAGGTGTGTTAACTACAAGAAACAGATACAGTAAAGTAAGCATTTGGTACCCACTGGCCACTGATGTCATCAAAGAAAATTCCTTGTTCTGATGCAGCAATCTACCTTCTCACTGACTTCCCCCTTAAAGCATACAAATCTGAGTACTTGGCCCACACACAGTGCTATATAACAATTATTGTAAGCCTGTACACTTGCATTGAGATTTTATTCATCAGAATTTTGTGATTTTGTTTGAGTGAGTCATGATCAGCACAAGAGATACAACCATGAAAATTTCATAACACTCATAGTTAGCATGACCAGGCTCTAATGGAGCTACAGCAATAACTGCAAGAGATATCCCATGCCCAAGGGAAGAAGCAGGATCAGGGAAACTGCCCATCTACCTGGAAAATCACATTGTATCTCTAGACTGTTACCTAACCCCTGGAATGAACTCTGTGATCCTCAAAACCATCCCCACCCATCTTCTGGTGTATAGTGAAATTGAAAAGCCAGGTTTGTGTTTGTCAACTTCTTCTCAATCTCCATACAGATGTGCCATTACAGCAAAGCTAATGGGAAGAAATAGATCCTGTCAGTTACTAAGGTTGAGAATCTCCGCTGTACAAAATCAAGATTATTGATTCCTGGAGAGAGGAAGCATGCAAACAAAGAAGGGAATTAGCACAGGTTCGGAGGAGATGGGTAATGTTTTCTCAGGAGGATCCAGTTTCAATTTAAAACTGAAAGGACACTGTGAGTTTAAAGATATTAGGTGATTTGGTTAAAATTCCAGAGGATTGAGTTCAAGATTACTTTGTAATCTCATGACTTTAAAACCTTCTTAAATAAGGACTCATGTGCATTTTAAATAAAACAGGACAGAGATGTTTAGAACTGAAGAGGAAATCAGGATAGGAGGGATGTTTCTAGTCAGGGGACCTTGAGAAGCCTGAATTTAATGTGATACTCAAAGAGAGAAGGTGGATGCCAGGCACACACACACCTGTGTTCTGACACATGAAGGGAACTGATCTGAGGGGCCTTCCAATCAACACCACTGACTCTTAGCTGCTTCTCAGATGCCCAGGCAGAATGAGATGTTAGTGGTAGGTGTGGTTCTCTTATCTCAAGGAGAGAAAAACAAAACCTTAGTAGTTTCAAAGAGCCACTTCACAAGGCCTCGCTGTAGATGCAAATCCATCATCCACTCCAAAAGATTCTTCACTGTACCCAACAGAAAACAATTTAAAACAACAAAGAGGAAACTTTAAAAGCATCTTTCTGAAAATTTTTTATTCAATTTCTCCACTTGCCAATTTTCAAATAAATCTGCACATAGACCCAAAAGTCTGCTCCATGTTTTTAAAAGTGTTTTTAAGAGCTTTGGATAGAGCATTTGCCTAGCATGCACAAGACCTTCAGTTCTGTCCCACACATACATACATACATAGTTACATACATACATACATACATATATACATAGATACAGACATACACACATACATAGATACATACATACATAAATACATACACACATACATACATACCAAAATTAAAATTTGATGCTAAGCTAAATTTAGTCTTTTTTTTTTTAACTTCCTGGGTCTTCCCTAGTATGCTTCCCTAATACTGCTCCTGGCCCATTGCATTCACCCCTTGGCGTTAACTAGCTGATTGCTCTGAAACTCACAGTCCCTCTCCTTCCACTACAAATCTCAGAGAGCCAATGACATGCAACTCTACCCGACCCACATAAGAGCATTCCTCCAAGCCTGCTCTGTACAGGTCCCCAGGTAAGCCAGCAGTGGCTGTGCCTACTCCCTTCCTGCCCCTTCTCTTTGTCTACTTTCCAATCAGCCCTGAGTGGAGGTCATGTCACTTCAGCTATGTCTATCACTTCATGGCCACTCACCTACCTGGAGCTCTACTGCTGTCATTCCTGCCCCTCTCCTCTAATACTTTCAAACCTAATCTCATCCTAACCTGAGTGATTTTTAAAATATGTATACTTGTGAATGTCTGTATGTATGTGTATACACCCCCACCACACACAATTTGCCACCCCAGTTTTCCCAAGGCTCCGGGAGTTTCCAGGTACACTTAGACCTTTATCATGGCTTGGCAGAATATGATCTGTGCCATACACCTGTATGACCACATTTGCCTAATACCCTTGCCCAGTGTCTAAGGGTAGCCACAAAGTGGGCAAAGTGAGATTCTAAAACAGTACCTACAGTTTTTTAGTGGCTTTCACATATGTATGACTTCTTCAGAAGGACCCTGGAGCTCACCCCTGCAAAGCTAGGCTGAACTTTGCCAGGATACACCCTTTGAACCCATTACTTATAGTTGCCATGAGCAAGCTTGGGGACCTGACAGAAACAATTCTTGTCTGGCTTGCTTTTAAATAATATCCAGCACCTATATCCCAAGATTTCCAGTCAACTCATTATTTCATGAGGCAACAGGCTAGGAAACTGTTGATCAGTAACCACATAGTTACTGAAACCTACCTCCTGAACTCCTACCGATCCACTCTAGTTCAATCATTCCCTAAAGAGGCCTCACGGTGTGTGATTGGTAACCTCACTGTATGGGAGGCTTTCCTCTGAGGTTGCTTTCATCCGTGCACCACCTTTTGAAGTTTACGTTCCAATGCCAAGTTAGTGGTTCCAACTGGAAGCCAACTCAGTGGTTGGAAACCACAAAATCAGGACCAGGCAAATAGAGACCTAGCCTGTCACTTCCAAGACTTGGGAAGGCAAACACCATCTAGCCTCAACTTCCTCATTTGTTAAATTAGGGCTGCAATGTGCCCCTCCCTCCTTTTTAGGCAGGCACAAGGATAAAAACAGCCTGGGAATGGAAACACACACACGCACGCACGCACGCACGCACGCACGCACACACACACACAGAGACAGACAGACAGACAGACAGACAGACAGACAGACAGAGAGAGAGAGAGAGAGAGAGAGACCTAGACAGAGAGACAGAGACAGAGAGAGAGAGAGAAAGAGAGCCACAGAAGCATACATAGACCATGGACTCCCTGAAGCAGGGCTTGATCTGTCTTCTGCTTAACACTGCTAGGACATTATGGTGGCAATTATCTGAGCAGTGACAGAGTTAGTTGCAGCCAAAGAAAATGCAGAGTTTAGGAAATTCACAACTTTGAATGTAGTTATGAAACAACAGAGGATGGAAAAGAATTTGAGTTTCCCTTTTATTTCCCTCAAATTAATGCAAATATTCCTTAAGTGACTCAAAATATCAGTTAATGGGTTTGACAGATTATTTAGTGATTTAAATATTTCATTCTTTTAAATAAAATAGCGCAAGACATACATGATTTGCAATCGAGTCTCTGCACCATAACTGTGATTTTCAGAATGTTGTATTATCTTTTTAAGTTCTCATTTCAAAGACAATAACTGCTGTGCAGTAACAGAACACGGGGGAATAACAGAAATACATTAAATTAATTTCACTAATTTTAAGTAGAATCATTAAACTACTTCTCACTTTTTAGTTCTGAATTATGTTAATGCTTTGATATTACAGTGAAAACACAGTGACTACTTCAGACACTTTGCCAACTCTAGTCCTGTCTGAAGATATTCAGGGTGGTTTATATAGTATGCATCCTGAAATGTATACATCTGCATGTACACATAAGTCAGACATTTATTCTAATTATGTAGATGGATGCATGTCTGTGTGAGAGTCCATGTGTGTGTAGGTGCCACTGGGACCAGAAGAGAGTGCATGCCTCCTTGGAGCCGAAGTTCCAGACAAGTGTAGGTGCTGGGAACTGAACTCAGGTCCTCTGCAAAATCTGTGCCCACTCTTGACCACTGAACCATCTCTTCAGAGTCTCAGTTTCATGAGGTCCCATTTATTGATTGTTGGTCTCAGGTCCTGAGCTGTTGGTGTTCTGTTCAGGAAGTTGTCACCTGTGCCAATGAGTTCGAGGGTTTTTCCCCACTTTCTCTTCTAATAGATTTAGTGTGTCCAGCCTTATGTTAAGGTCTTTGATCCACTTGGACTTAAGTTTTGTGCAAGGTGATAAGTATGGGTCTAATTTCATTCTTTTACAAGTGGACATCCAGTTGGACCAGCACCATTTGTTGAAGATGCTGTCCTTTTTCCATTGTGCGTTTTTGGCTTCTTTGTCAGAAATTAAGTGACCAGAGGTGTGTGGGTTCATTTTTGGGTCTTCAATTTGATTCCATTGATCCACTGGTCTGTTTCTATACCAGTACCATGCTGTTTTTACAACTATTGCTCTGTAGTACTTTAGAGTCTATATATGTAGTACTCTATATATTCTTTTAAAATTAATATTTTTAATTAAAATATAGAGATTGAAGAGATGGTAGCTACATGGTCAAAAGTATTTGTTGTTCCTGCAGAGGACCAGAGTTCAATTTTCGACATCCTCATGGCAGCTCAAAACCATCAGTAAGCACAGTTCCTGGGGATCCAACACCCTCTTCTGACCTCCTCGGGCACCAGACACACTTGGTGCACATATATGCCTGCAGCAAAACACTCAAACACACATAAAATAAGTAAAAATAAAAATAATTAAAATATAATTCCACATTTCTCCTTTTCCTACCTCCGATCTCTTCCACCCCTCTCAAATTAATGGCCTCTTTTTCTTTGTTATTGTCTCATGTATTTATAAATATATATATATATATATATATACACACAGCCTGCTGAGTCCATGTAGTGTCGTTTGTACATGTATGGTTACAGGGCTAACCGACTGGAGTTAGATAACCAGTTGAGGCACTCATTCCTAGGGAAGACTGTTTCCCCCGTTCTCAGAAGTCCTATTTTTATATGACTTAAGTGAACTAGAATATTTGTCATGTGGCCAAATTTTTTCAAATTCTCTTTTTTAAAACAAGGTATCTTTTTGTATATACATGTAGAATTATATACACCAGAAATTCCACACAGCCTCTCTCTCTCTCTCCCTGCTCTGTGTGTGTGTTTGTGTGTGTGTGTGTATAAATGTGCACATGAGTATGTGTGTGTATCTGACTGTGTGTGTCTCCCTGTGTGTGTGTGTGTGTTTGTGTGCATGTGTGTGTATAAATGTGCACGTGAGTATGTGTGTGTATCTGTGTGTGTGTATCTGACTGTGTGTGTGTCTCTCTGTGTGTGTGTGAGAGTTTGTGTGCATGTGTGTGTATAAATGTGCATGTGACTATGTGTGTGTATCCGACTGTGTGTGTGTCTCTCTCTGTATGTGTGTGAGTGTGTAACTTGGGTTTCCCTCACAAGTTAGGCACAAGCTCTACATACAATTCACCCCCACCGCAAGCCCATGCCAGATTCTCTTGGGAATGAATGTGACTCTGTTTGACCCTCGTTGCTATAGTAAAGGACCTGATTCTAACTAGGCTCGGGGTTAGTAATCCTGTTGGTTCACACAGAGGCCATTAGTGAGAGAAAAGTGCTGTGTCAAAGTGCAACTCTACTTTCTTCCATAAGCCCTTCCTCCTCTGAAATGCTGATGAGGGCAGTTAGGGGAGGAAAGCCGAGTGCTGAACTAAACACCCACTACTGACTACATTCCTGTGAGACAGGAGAAAACTGACATTACCTATGTGCTTCCCTTCTCTTTTCCCCACACACTCCTCTGGCCATGCACTTCCGGGCTGCCAGCTATTGCCATCAGAAAACCTTTAGGAGCAAGATTGTGAAGTGGAAATTTTTCTTCATGTTAAGACTCATGATCTACAAACCAGCTAAAGTCCCAACATTGTTGAGCTCTTTGAAATGATGGTGGCATTTCCTGTATCAAGCTACCTGATTGGATAGAATAAGAAAACTACCTCGTTTAAAACTCGACCATGAAGGCCTGCCTTGGAGTGAATAAGGTCCTACAGCTGTCTCTCCCTCCAGTAATTAGCATCGCAGAGGAGAGGATGGTCAACTCCCAAGAGCCTTGTACCTAGGCTCTCATGCAGGTCTCACAGTGGGAGGTATCTCTACCTTACAGAAAAATAAAGCTGAGAGCCTGAGTGGGTTGCTTCAGGCCCATAAGCTCCATTTTCCAAACCCAGGCTCCCCACAGTGACTGGCCAACACCCCACACCACCCAGTCCTAACTGGTCTCAATAGGACCTTGAAGCTGCCCAGGACACAGTAAGGGTACAGACTCTCTTACCCCCTGTTAGTGCCAACCTTTCCCATCAAGACCTGGATGGATTAGAGGTGAAAGCTTTATTCTGTCTTCCCTTACTTCAAAATACAATTTCACCACAGGGCAAGGATTCAGCCATGCTCCTTTTTCATTCTTAAGCCAAGAACAGCTAACAGAATCAAATAATGTGGGGAAAATGGACTTTGACAAACATCTGTTTGTACTAGATGTGATAAGAGCTGGGGAATTACTAATAACTCAAACCAAATCAGGAAATCTGTAGACCTCTGACTTATTGATAAGCTATTAGGCTGTTTTGTTTTGTTTTAACTACATTCATATCAGGGAATGAAGGACACAGGAGAGATGGTATTTTGGTGCCTACAGGGAAAAAAAAGTCCTTTGAACTTGGAGTTTTCTTAGCCTTCTAAAAGCTTTTTTTCCCCACGTATGCTTTTATCTGAGTACTCTCTCTAAAACACATATTCTCCATTGCAGCCATGGGTGCACTTCAGACTCTCGCAGAGCTTGCAAAATTTGTCAGAAGCAAACTGATTCCTTCAAGGCCTTTGTACACCCCTGCTAATGGGTGGAGCTAGGAAGGGAATTGCACTTGGTTACTCAAACAGCAGCACCTCAAAGGCACCAGGCTGGCTTGGCAAAGTCTACACCCACCGCCCGGGGTTCTACATGTGCTCACTCCTTGGGAGTACATACCTCCTGAGGTCTCAATCTTCCAGAAGAGGATGTGGAACACAGAGAAGTTAAATAATTCAGTTAGGTTACAGAGCTAGGAAGGATTCAGATCTAGGCCCACCTAGATGCTCTACATGCTGACTGGGAACACTTTTCAGGCACTTGGGAATGTGGAATGAGGATCTGAATTCTACATTCTTTACAAAGCCTTCAGGTTCTAGCCCAAAAGAAAAAGAGAAAAAGGCCAATTTGCTGGCTGTTAGGATCCATTCCATTCCCATTCTTAGATAAATCACTGCCCTGTGAGAGACACCATGTCTAAAACAAAAAATATCAGAATCCTTCCTTGACTGCACCTGTCTTATCTACAACACATGCAGCTTTTTAAAAAGTCACCTTTTAAGGGTTATTCCCCAGCATAGAAAATGGTAGCCAATGTGCACAGTAAACTGTGCCTGCTAGCAAATGTGTGTGTATTACATGTACACACAGAGAGAGAGAGAGAGAGAGAGAGAGAGAGAGAGAGAGAGAGAGAAGAGAGGCAAACAGAGAAAGGGAGAGAGAAATCTGGAAAAATATTAATAGTGTTTCTATGAGCAATCTTCTTTGGATTATGTTCTATTTTCCTTTCAGCAGTATATTCTGGTATTTTCTAGTCTTTTCCTACAATGATGATATAAGAATCTTATACTCAGAAAAGGGGTTAAAAGCGAAAGTAATTTCTGACCCAGAACAAACACACATCTTTCATAAAAGATAACACTTAGGCTAAAAGAAAAACCATTTCACATAATTGAGTTATAAAACATCACCACAACAAGAAATTACCTTGTACCAAGAAAAAAAATGAGAACTTGTAAAAACTGAAATAGCATTAAAAATTATAAACACAACAGAAGGTTTATTAGTAAGAAAAGTAACAGAACTCTCACACAAGTTCACCAGAATACTGGAAAAATCAGAAATGGAAAGTTTTAGAAAGTGATTTTTCCTCTTAAGCCTGGAAGAGAAATATTGGAGGATTGTGGTTTAAATGAGGACTTGTCTAAACTCTCCTTGTTTCAACCAGTTGTCACATGTACACACATACTCATGTGTACACATACACACACGCACGCACAAACATGCACACACATACACACACACATATGCACACACATGCACACACATACATACACTGAGCCTGACAGCTACTTCACTTTCTAATTTCTATGAGAGATAGAGGAAGGGAGAAAGCCAAGAGAGAGTCCTATATGCTGCATTTGGCCTGGGCTCCTTCTCTGCTGTCACCACCTTTGTGAAGCCCCCAGCAAAGAGAAGGCCCACCTCTCCTCATCACCCTGCTTCCTTGGTCCTTGCCACAGCACAGCCCACAGAAGATGTAGAAAAGCCCACTTTGTGTGTCCCTTCAGCATGCACAGGACTGAATCTCTGATTGCCAGCTCATCTCAGGCAGGACCCTAGTCCACTCACCTGCTCATCTTTCCTCTGACATTGTTCTTCTTCAGCAAACAGACACACCTCAGACTTCGGTGAAACCTCTGCACCTTTCTTTCCTTATGCTGAGAACCTAAAACTTCTCTTTAAGAAAAACTCTCTAACAGTGAAGCTGAGTGCCTAATATTCTGCATTCTGTCTCTCTGATATTGTCATCATTTGTTATCTCTTTGAACTGTCCTTCCATGGCTTCCAATCTTCCCGCTCTTTCAGCTGTGTCTGTTTCATTATGCTCAAAGAGAAGCAGAAAGCCATGTGACAGACATGCAGGTAATTTGAGTACCTGGCATCGTATCTCTGCACTGTAGTCCCTATCCATAGACTAGACGTAGCATATATCTACCTGAGATGTGCGAAGAACAGAGAATGGTGGAGAGACTGAAAGTCACAAAGCTTTGAGCTGTGGAAAGCAGATCTGAAGGGTGGCCCATCCCAGGGAATGGCCGTACAAGTCTATGCTTTTCTTTCTGAGCAAAGATGGGAACCACCTTCCTCAGCTTGAGGGACAGAGTTTTCCTGTCTATGATTTAAAACAGAAAAGAAAGAAAGAGAGATGGGGGAGGAAGTGTAGAGGAAGGGGAAGAGAGAAAGAGAGAGAGAGAGAGAGAGAGAGAGAGAGAGAGAGAGAGAGAGATTTGGTTGCCTAGGGCCAAATACCTGAGTGTTCCACTTAATAAAGGCAAAATAGAGGAGAAACAGTCCATAGCATTCAAAGGTCACTTGCTGAAGAAAGGAAGAAAAGACAGAAAGCAAAGGCACCTGCAGAGCACAGCCAAGGCCCCATGGGGCTGCTTCTGCTCACAGCCACGGGTCCTCACCCACCCTTCCCCATGACACCAGAGGAATTCCAGCATGTAAGCCCAGTCTGTTTCTTCTCTTGATGGAGACCTTAGCACCTTATGAATTATGGGTCATTCAGAGTGGGCTGAGTTCTACCATAGGAACACACATCAGCTGTCAAAGAATACAGCATTCCATGTGCACCTTGCCCATCAGATGGGAGCTTTTTCCCGTCATGCTAAAATGAAACACAATATTGATGCCCAGGTGGGATATTTAATTGGCCAAAACATGCTATGTAGCCACACATATGTCCAAACAAACAGTGAGGTAAAACCCCATATATGCTCAGAAAGAAGTAAGGATATCTGTGAAAATGCACACATTGGACAGGTAAGTCTCCCAGACCTGCTTCCTATCTGCCTGATGGTGAATACTGGGATAGGAACAGGGAGATCAGTCAGTGAATGGCCTTCACACAAGCATGATTACCTAAGTTCAGATTCCCTTGCAGCATCCATGTAAAAAGCCAGGTATGAAGGGATGCATGCATGCTCCCAACACTGTGAAGGAGACAGGTAGATCCCTGGAGCTTGCTTACCAGCCAGGCTAGCTGAATCAGTGAGCTCCAGGCATGAGAGACCCTGCCTCAAAAACTAATGTGTGTGTATGGGGGGGGGGTTTAGAAAGATGATGACTCAGCAGCTGTGAGCACACACTGTCTCACAGGGGACTTGAGCACACAGACCACTCCATCAGAGGACTTTGGCTTTATATCCAGGACCCACTTTTTGGCTCCAATCCCAGGGGATCTGATCTGATATCTTCTTCTGCCCTTGTAGGCACTAGGCACACACGTAGTACACAGACATACATGAAGGCAAAATACTTACATATACATAATTTGTAATAAAGGAAAACATCATTTTTTATGGTAGAGTGATTGAGGAAGCTATCCAACACTGACTTCTGGTTACACATGTAAGCATACACACATACACACAAACACACACGCATACACATATATTCACACACACACATACACATATATTTGCACACATACACATACATTCACACACACATATACACATACACACACACATACACACACACACAAATACATCCTCTGTGGAACAGTCAGTGCTCATAACTGCTGAGTCATCTTTCTACCTCCCCCCCATACACACATATTAGTTTTTGAGGCAGGGTCTCTCACTAAGCCTGGAGTTCACTGATTCAGCTAGGATGGCTGGTAAACAAGCTCCAAAGATCTACTCATCTCCTCCTTCACAGTATTGGGAGCATACATATATGCCTTTTTGTACATGGATGCTAGGTAATTTGAACACATGTAGTTCTACATGACCACACCAAATACTTTTGAGAAATAACTCTACTAAATGAAGTCTGAAACACAGGACAATTAAGAGTGGCAGGAGTTCCAAGTGGGTACCATCCAACAAATTATGACGGTCTCTCCTGAATCTGCAAGTATTTTCCTTAAACCTCAACCATTAACTCATTCAGAGCTGAAGCAGCTACTTCAAAGTCAAAGTAAACATCATCTACCTCTATTGGAACACACAGACACACAGACACACAGACACACAGACACACAGACACACAAGACAAAGTGCCAACTGTGCCGATCATCTGCTGTGAGAAGACAATATTCTTTGTTTCCTGAGTCACACATTTCCAGGACTGGGCTCTGGGTGGGATACTTCTTCACAGTGTTCAACCAATCCCAAGAATAGGTCTTTCTTCAAAAATGTCATCCTTGCCGGGCAGTGGTGGCGCACGCCTTTAATCCCAGCACTTGGGAGGCAAAGGCAGGCGGATCTTTGCGAGTTCGAGGCCAGCCTGGTCTACAAATTGAGTCCAGGACAGCCAGGGCTATACAGAGAAACCCTGTCTCGAAAAACCAAAAAAAAAAAAAAAATGTCATCCTCTGTAAATGTTCCCTGTGGACAAGCTCGGGGAGGATTCCAGAGTGTCTCCTAGAATGAAACCTCCCACGAACCAAGCTTTCAGACACTCTCAGCTCTCCTGGCATCCCTGAATTATTCATCTTTTTGCAACTTCCAGAACAGTGATGGAGGCCCGGACAGTTTCTGCAATTTGATGTTACATCTTCTCAAGTGGTTAAAAAGGCTGTAAAGCACCCCATTGCTTAAGCCTGCCATCTCAGTCCCATTAGCAGTGAAGACCTCTCTATTCAAACTGCTAAGTAAATCCTCCGAGAGCCCATGGACTGTTTCATGCTTGAAAGCAACTGTTAATAATTTGACAACAACCGAACTGTTCCTATTTAATCCTTCTCCCAAGGTAAAAAGAATTATAGGTAAACATGTGCCTCCATTATTTGCTTTGCTGCCTTTCAATACCCAGTCCCACACAAAATTGCCAGTCAAGGACTTAGTGCCACTGCTTGTACATTTCAGAGTTGGCACCTCTGCAGAATGGAAAAGGATTAAGAAGGGTGTCAGAGCCTGGGAGCCAGGAGCAATGGCATGTGCTGTATACACCCTAAATGTCACCAGGGTAAAGGGTGAAGGGAGAAACATCACAAAACAAAGATCCAAGCAGGTAAGAAAAATATGTGGGCAAGTATTGCAGAGCAGAAAATCTTACCGTGATTTGAAAGATACTGACATGAGCCACAAGAGTTTGGTGGTTGACTTGGGGGTTATCTCTCAAGACATCTGTCTTGACTTGAGCCTTCAGTGACTTGCAGCTTGTCACATCTCCAATTTACTATTCCTACCGCAGGTAATTTTATTATTACACTAAGCAGACATTCTAAAATGTGATAAATTTGAGCACAGGGGAGGGAAATAAACATTATGTATGATATAAGGAGCATAAATAATCAGTAGAGAAGAATAAGGAGATGAAAAAAATGAGAGGGAATGAGAAGACAACGGGTACGGAGCCCCCAGGGACTGCTGTGTCTGCAGATGATGACATGTCCCTTGAAAAATGGCAACCTTGTCTCTACTGCAGGGTTGTATTCAACTAACTGTCTATAACATGTGCTAAGGAATCCTATCTAGACAGGATTTAAGGGGGAAGAGGGTATATCTCAGGATTGGGGGCTATACGAGTAAGAAGTAGCATATACAGTTGAGGTACATGCACTTGCCATGAAATACTGTTTCCAGTATGGGGTTGTCACCAGCATGATCTCAGAACACCGTAATCCACTCACCCCTTTGGAGTCCAGAACCACATCCAGCATTCCTTCTCCTCCTGTGAGCCAACACACACAGAACCCAGGAAAGACTAGGCATCCATCCAGATAGAGTAGGTAAGGCAAATTGAAACCAGAAAAGCTCACAATGCACAAAGCGGCACCACATTCCTCAGCTTCTCACTTCCAAGACAATCCACCCCACTGTTCATGGGGCGAACTCAGATTCACTTCTCACCAAAGGCTTGGGCTGGGCACGGTGGGAGACGGTTAGCTACAGCTAAGGTATCATGGTTCAAACTGGATGAAATTCTCTTTGATCTAAAGTGTTGGAGGTTAGGGATGTAACTCAGTGGTAGGACACATGTCTGACATGGCCCTGTGTTCCATTTTCAGCACCATAAAGAACAGATGGATGGACAGGCAAAAATCTATAATGTAAATGGTCTTAATTCAGTAAGTCTTACAATTATGTAATATTTGCTCCAAGGAAATAGAAAGGAAAGGAAGACATTGGGTCTTCAAGGGCTAACAGATTGACAAGAGAGAAAGCTACTTAAGCAAATAACTGAGCTCTGTGATGTATAATGGTCCTGTAAGTGAAGAAAAACAAAAAAAAAAAAACACCAAGTGTGGTTCTGTCTGTCTTGTTGGGAATGAACCATGAAAGTTTCAGAGAAAAGGGACACTTAGACCACCTCAAAGTCAATGCCAATGAGGACTCTGATTATTCAATCCACAAATTGAGGCATCTGGCATCAATCAAGTTTCCTAAGGCTTCTGTGCATTTATGTTCACATACATGCATACAAACACACACACACACACACACACACACACACACACACACTGTGAAACTGTAGTCTCACTGAAAGGTCCAATGCTTTAATGAATTCAGCCCTTCCACCTGCTCTCCACAACACAGTATCATACAAAACATCTTTTTTGTTCATCAAGATGATTTCAATTTCAAAAGCTTCACCTCAAC
>CAJQZJ010000184.1:1196764-1209309 GCA_907164525.1 Lophiomys imhausi
GTGTGTGTGTGTGTGTGTGTGTGTGTGTGTGTGTGTGTGTGTGTGTGGTCACACATGAGGGTGCCTACAGAGGCCAGGAGAAGTCACCGGATCCCCTGGAGTTGAATTTAGAGGTAGTTGTGAGCCACCTTACATGGGTGCTGGGAAGCAAATCGGATCCTCTTGAAGAGCAGCAAGTGTTCTTAAGTACTGAGCCATGTCTCTAGCCCATTTGTATGTTTTGTGCCATGCTGTATTGTGGCTTACTCTCTCAGCAGTGAAGGAAAAGCAGCCCTCTCTCCACCCGAGCCGACTGGCTGCTGGTCCTCACCACCAAGCCTTCACCTCCCACACATGTGCGAAGGCTACTCTGGACTAATTCAGTCTGCAGGGCCAGGGACATCGGAGTCTCCCTCCACCATTCAGCCTGCAGGGCCAGGGACATGGGAGTCTCCCTCTACCACAGCCGGTGGCTGGAGGTCTGATAGCTAGACTCAGAACAAGCCAACCTTGTTGGAAGCTTGGAAACACATCACACCCAACAACTCAGGCTCCTGAGAGGACCCTGAGTAGAAAAACACTAATGAGTGCACGGTCACCACCTTAGCAAGAGGGCCATGGGTGACGTCACACTTCCAGATTACCTCATTATATTAAAGGTGCAATTTAAAACAATTTCATTTAAATGAAGTATATTTTGTCTTCAAAACCTAACAAGCTCCAAACAATGAAAAATTATCAGGTTTAAGTAACAAAGAATGAGGAGAAATTTCTTGATAATCCCTAATCATAACTTTTTGAAACAAACATTGAATTATAATCCTAAACCATAGAAAGATCTAGCTGCCAAAGTGTAGTATAATGTGTGTGTGTACTGGGAAGGGCTGCAAGAGGTAGACATTAGTGGGACTGAAATTTTAACTCAAATCATACCTACAAGAAAACAGATTATCCTTCTTAAAACTTTGTGGAGACTTGTTAAAATTGGTCTTACAATAGTTTGTACGTAAATTCCCTGGAGGGAAAACACCGCTTTGCAGTGAACCCTGCCTTAAGAAGCCAGCTATAGGATGAGCACACAGCTGAAGGAAAGACTGATGGCTTATTGATCCTGGACAAACTCATTACCTGTTTGCCAACAGCAGCTAACACTGTCCCGATGGAAACGGAGATGAACCTCCACCGGGATTTCACATTAGGCAAAACACTGGGACAAATGATTTGACTGGGAGTGATAACACTCATCATATCAATCGGACCAGCTGCTTAGATAGGATTCAACTTTCTCTAACGAAGGAGACACTCCTTCACTAAAAACAGCTGTTTTGTTCTTTTTTTTTTTTTTTTAATGGTCACTTATTATCACTTCAGACTTGTAAGCTCACAGGAAACTCTACTCAGACACAAACATTCAAGGGGCCTTTCACAGCCCTTCAGTTCCTAGGCTTCCAAAGGATCTTTGATCACACTAAATTAAACTCCCAGCATCTTCTCCTCATTCTATAGTTGGCGTTTCAGGAGCTGATGTCTCCCACAGACCACAGGCCCTGCCCTATGGACTGTATCACTATGGCAACACAAGTTTGGCTGTGTTTCTCTGGTTTTATGCTGAGCAGGCACCCAACTGAAATTTCCACAATAACTCTGAAATCATTTGTACGAGCCGGCTAGATTTGGATTCTGCAGAACACATGTTGGCTGGTGCTAATTCATACCCTAAACTGTTCGGGGGAGGGGGGTGGAGGAGGAAAAGGATTTTCCTCTCTGTTATATATTTGCCATCTGCAGACCCCAGTGCCTCGATGAGCCATGTCAGCATCTCTCACTAAATCACCAATGTGTCATTCTCCTTTCAGTAACTATTGTGCAGCCCAAGCAAAGTTATAAAAGTCACAAGGGAAAACAGAGATTTCCACATAACAGAATCATTTTCATCTAAGTAATGTGATAATGTCTTAGCCTATAAGTACTTGGGACCGTTTCTAGTTAAAAAAAAAAATGTATATGAGGGTGCTGGAGAGATAGCTTGGCAGGTAAGGATACATACCGCTTTTGTGAAGGATCCCAAGTAAATCTTAGCACCCACATCAGGTGGCTTACAACCAAGCACCTGTAACACCAGTTAATGGGGCTCTGATGCCCTCTTCTGGGCTCCAGAGATACCTATACTCATATGCACATACCCACACAGAGACACATATATTTACAACTTAAAAATAATAAATCTAAAAATATTTAGATGAAGGAAACCTTTTAGGGTAGACAATAGTAATCTGTTGACCCAGGAAACTAACCCAGTATGGTCACCTTGCACAGGAATCAACTGAGTATCTGTTTACTGGTTACTAAGTGTTTGGGCAACATAATCCCATTTCCCAGAATACTTGTAGTGTTTTTGAAGAAACTATGTAGCCAGGACAGCAAGAGCAGTCAACATGACTTACTGGGTGTCTCCCATGTGAGACTGACAGTCACTGGCTGTCTAGGGTGGCTGAGGAAAGAAGACACCAGGGGGAGTTTTTAATTCAATCAGGGCTAAACAGATGGCCCAGTAGGAAAGAGCACTTGCTACGCAAGCATGAGGAACAGAGTTCCGACCCCAGAACCCACAAATAAAGCCACTTGTGGTTGTGTTACCTGGCACCGCAGTGCTGTGGGAAGGAGCAAGAGAGAGGATCACTGGGGCGTGCTGGCTGCCAGACTAGCTCCAATTCAGTGAGAGACCCTGTCTCCGAGGAACAAGGCAGAGAGTGAAAGGAAAGGGTATCTAGAGTCCTTTGGTTTCTATGTGCACACATTCCCATCCATGCATACACAAACACACATGCATGAGCAGACAGCACACATACATACACATAGACACACACACAACATGATTACATGCCCATATACACATACACAAACTCAATTGTCTGGCACCGGTAAACAAGCAATATTCTTACAGGACTACTAGACACATGCACATATACATGAGTGTCCGACTAGCCACACAAATGCACAAATAAACACTCACTCACTGCACATCAGCTAACTTTGCTGTCTTCCTTTCTTGAAAGAGACAAAATAAAGAGTATTTTATTATTATTAGTTATCATTATTTATAGTTATTGTTGTTGTTAATAATACTGCTATTCAGAGCCCATGTGGAAAAGCTCATATAATTGACAGTTTTGTTCACCTCAACCAGTCTCTAGAAGTCTGTTTTTATGAACATTAAATAAATTTCAGAAACCTTGTAAAGAAAAATAATGATCAGTTGGTCATGATGGCACCCTTGTCATCTCAGCATTTGTGAGGCTGAAACAGAAGGTTGAAAACCAGCCTGGGTAGCAGTGTGGCCCTGTCTCAAAAAAAAAAAAGACAAAGATTCAAAGAATATTTTACTATTTTAAAGGATTCTAGGGAACTCTGGTTTGAGATGTTATCTTAAAAAGACTTTATGACTGATTTTAAAAAAGAAAAAACTTTAACATAGCCATATGAAACCGTGTGAAAATTAAAGAACTCATGTTGACTAAGAACAACCACAGGAACACACGTCTAAGGGCCTCATTTAGAACCACAGTGCACACGCCAGTGCTGTCTACCAAACCAGCTGTGCTTGTCACTGTCAACTGGCCCATGTCAGAGTCAGTGTAAGAAGCCTGTGGTTTGATGTATTCATGAGAACTCACCCAAGATGCGACAACCTTACCAAGTTTGAAAACTGCGGGACCCTGTGTCTTCTGACCCCTGCTGGCCCTTGTTGATTTATTTTGAGGGGAGGATGTCTTGGCTTTCTTAAAAATGTATTCATTACTGATACAGGAAAAAATGTAAAGACTGTCTATTAATAGGACAGAAAGGGCAGAGACACATGATACAGTGTTTAAGGCAGGTGAAGCCTGTGGTTGTAACCATTGCCACTTTTCTTAAAATGCTCCCCTACCACTGACAGAATAGAGCCAGTATTTGTCTAGAGTTTCCTCCGAAGATACATAGTTAATATAAATCTTATCCCCAGCCACAAGCTCAGCCTCCTTCAGCAATCACCATTCATAAAATTCTCACCATCTGATGAAGCCACTTCCCTAAAAAACATCAGAAAACAACAGGAACTACCTGTACATCTCCATGAAAATGTTCCTCCTACCCCACCACAAGGGCCACCCCATGGCCTTCACCCTGACCAGAAATTCAAGAACAGTCAAGCCCTACAAGACCCACTAACTCTGAGTTGACCCACTAGTGGTCAACAGGAAATTGCTTTTTTCCTTGAGTAAAGATGACACCTGGGGTTAGGGGCTGTGCAGGAAGTGAGGAATGTTGGGTGTGGCGTTTGTCACCTCACACACGGTCACCTCCTAAACTGAAGCCTAGGATGGATAGGACAGCCTCCTTGGGTGGTGCACCAAGAACTTTGCTGTGTCATCAAGAAACCCTCCACCATTTATCACAATACACACAAAGATGCCACAGTGTCAGACGACCTATCAAACTATCAAAGAAGGTTGGGCAGGAAAATCTCAGGAATGCTCATTACAAACAAGAGGGTTATTTTTAGCTTCAAATGACACAGGCTAGAAAGCATACACCAGGACATGGTGAGCAACTATGTGTAATCATTTAATAATAGTCTTGGCATGCCCTGGGGGAACACACAGCCTTGCTCAAGGCATCCTTGCCTCATTCATGCTGAAGGCAGGCTCAGTCACCATGATACCTGCCCACATCACCTCAGGTCCACCAACCTGAAAGGCACGACAGGGACCAGGGCACACTTGTTGACCAGTTTTTCAGATGTTTCTGGGATTTCTGTCATTCTTTGCATCCTCTCTGACTAGGAAAAGATGTCCTCTCCTCGATTCTTGCCTTAGCCGTGTTCTTCTAAAGTTTTCTGAGACGTTCACAACCACACAAAGTTACTGAAAATCTCCACCTCCCCAAGAATAGCAGGGTTTAGTTAGGTCTGTCCTTAATCAGCCTGGCACAGAATGGAGCCCAGGAACAGGAACAGCCCCAACCTGGGAAAACTTAGCACCTTTCTCCCAAGGTTCAGGATTAAGTGAGAAAATCTAAAGAAACCTGAATTCTACATGTACATTCACATCAGTGTCACTGAATTCTGGAGGCTGGGAGTCAGTTCCTTCCAATCTCACTTTAGAGCAGTGGTTCTCAACCTTCCTAAAGCTGCAACTCTTTCATACAATTCCTTGTGTTGTGGTGACCCCCCCCAACCATTATTTCATTGCTACTTCACAACTGTAACTTTGATCCTGTTATGATCCTGTGAAAGGGTCTTTCATCCCCAAAGAAGTCGAGACTCACAGGTTGAAAACCACTGTTTACAGTCTTAAAAGTTCACTGGAAGGCTGGGGAGAGGACTGACTCTTGTGTTTCCTCACAAGCATGAAGATCTGAATTTGAACCCTAAAACCCACATAAAGAGCCAGGCATGGCAGCAGACATCTGTAATGCCAATGTTGGGGAGGCAGAGTCAGGAGCATCTGCTCTCTGGAGCTCAAAGGGCAACCAGCCAGCCTAGAGAGCTCCAGCGAGCAGAGGGATTATCATGGACCAGTCCCCACAGACAGCCCTGACCTCTATCAGATAAGGCAGGCTCAGAGCACCGAGGCACTCACTTGTTAAAACTCTACTACTTATACAGGAGCATGAAGACTTTGGTTGGGGTCCCCAGAACTCAGGTGAAAAATTCAGGGAGCAGCGGCAGTGGAGACAGGAGGCCAGCCGGTCTAATCAAATCCTTAGCTCCAGGTTCAGAAAGACCCATCCTCAAAAGATAAAGAGAAAAGTGACTGCAGGAAACACATAAAGTCCACCTCTTGCCTCCATGTGCACGTACAAGTATGCACATACATGCATACTCACACATATGTACACAAACATGAGCATGCACATACACACAATTGTACTGTAGTGTCATCAACAGCTGTGATGCACAGAGAGGGAAATTAACAGACTGCACCAAAAGGCATGAAGTAAAAAAAAAAATAAAAAAAAAAATGGAACCATAGCCAGGCTGTGGTTCATCTCTAGTCCCAGGCTCTCCTGGATAGATTTCATCAGCGATGAACCATGGTTCGCTCCCATGAGTCCACTCCATTCAACCGACTGCAGAATAATTGCACACTGAGCGTAGAAGTAATAGAAGGGATTCGCTCTATCAGTTTGAGGACCAGATAAAACACACTGACTTCCACCTTGTCTCCCTTACATGTCTAGGGCAGAAAAGAATACCAACATGGGATAAGTAGGAATAACATTTGTTCAGAAAAATTTTTTGTTATGAAGTTGACAACCAAGTTGGGGAGGGGAGAAATTTGACAAGGCTGATCACTTCTAAAATAAACAAGAACAGGGTAATAAATAAATAAATACAGCTAAATTTAAGACTTTTATCATTGTTTTATGTAAATAGGCTCTCTCAGATGTGATATTTGTCAATATTCCAGTATGTGAAACTGACTTGGTGGTTTGTTTTAAAATTTAATCTTGAACTGGAAAGATGGCTCCGCAGTTAAGAGCACTGTTTGCTCTTCCAGAGGACTCGAGTTCAATTCCCAGCACGCACATGGCAGTTCACAACTGTCTGTAATTCCAGTTTCAGAGAATGTGACTCTTTTCTGGCCTCTGTCAGCACCAAGCACACATATGGTACACAGACATACAAGGAAAACATCCAGAAACATAAAATAATCTAAAAAAATAAATACAAGTTATTCCATGTCATATAAGAATTTCTTCTCAATATTACAAATGGTAGCAGTGTTAAAACCAAAAGAGAGAAGCCAAAACCCTTACTTGGTTGCACTGTAACTACTTTAGTATGAAGAACACTGAAGATCACTGTGTCTGGCCACTAAAAGATATGACCATCAGATATGGTTGTATTATACCATCCATCATTAAGCTAGAAGACAGGAGTCTATAGCTGAATGTGTACTTCATTCCTGACAATTCTAAGGAAGAGCAGTGTCACCGCATCATTAGAACCCCTCCCCATACCCTTCAGGCACCCAATCTCCCATGGTCCTTTGTGTGCAATGCAGACCAGGCCAGCTACACAGTTCATAAGATGGTGAGGTCAAAATGTTAGATCCTTTGGCTCGTATCTTCTCCATACAGACTTTCCCTCATAGTCATAAGCTTGGCGTTGCCAGTGTTTAATAAACCAATACTGGCACGTGTCCCCATGCAGACCCCCTCCAGAGCCCTGCTGGTTCACTAGAAACGATATAGGCATTTTTAGGAGCTTTCATGAGGGCTGAGTCATTCTGTCTTCATGACATGATTTCCCATGCCACAGAATCAATGTGTGTCTTCCACACAAATCTTGTGTTTCTTTGGCAGAGCAGCAGCCACATCCAAACCCTGCAGGATCCCCCAGCCATACTTCCTGCATGTGGCATAAAGTCCAAGTGCCCTCTGTCACTAAGCCTGTCCCCAGGGGCACCCAAATTAGCTTGAAGCCTTGCTAGGTCTGGAAAGAGCTAGAACAGCACATTGACAGCCTGGATCCTTTCTTTTCTTTTGCTTTTTTTTTTGTCATCCAAAAAGAGAGAGGCAATTTTGGTAAATCTCAAATAAAAGAATAAATGTATCAGGCTCGATGCCAGTAACTAGTGAGATCAATATATCAACCGTAAATCACTTTTTGTTTGAGGAGAATAGCATATCTGATCCACTGAAATGATTTCATAAATCATTATGTTGGTATCAAAGTCTCTAAGGTGGCTGAACCCCTCTGTAAAGAATGAGGTTTGGAGGAAGCAACCTCCTGGTTCAGCTTCAGCGTGTCAGCTCTAACCCACTGAAAATGTGTCCTGGTCAGAGAGTTTTCCCTATACATCAGGGCCGCAGGGACAAATGGTCCATTGTGAAGTGAAGGCTTAGCTGACTCCACAGGCTACTGTGTGGATCACAGCAATATCCCTGAAAGGATGAAAAAAAAAAGCAAAACAAACAAACAAAAAAAACCCAAAAACAACAACAACAACAACAACAACAAAAACACCAATTTTGAGCTGGGGATCAGGAGGTTCACCTATTTTGAAATCACGCGCAGCTACAAAAGTGAAGTTAGAGGTCTCAGACAAACAGATAAATCCTGCCAGGGAAGCAAGAGAGGGAGGGAGGACAGGGCCTGGGGGAGGTCATCCTTGTGAAGAGCCACTTGCCTTACCTAGATCTTGCTGGTGCCTAGGCAAGGGGGAGTGGAGCCAACCCAGGGGGGTCAAACCCAGGCAGAGGTTATAGTCTGCTGCTGGGAACCACTTAGCACCCAAACCAAACACACTACAGAAGAACTCACTGGGCTCTAAAATGGGAGTGACAAGAAGGCATTGCCATGGAGCTGCAGGAACTCAGTGAATTCCAGGACTGATAAAACCCCAAGTACTTCCTTGATTTAAAGTTAAAAGGTATTACAGAGTTAAATGAGAGTGTGAAGCAGAGTGATTTCAACAAAATAGTTCTTAGATTTTTAGCAAAACCTTTTTCCCCTAATGCTTTTAATGTCAAGAAGTGAAAATAAACTCATTGAAGCACTAACAACCATTATGTAGTCATGTGTTCATACATGTATGTTTCTCTCTCTCTCTGCATGTATATTTTTTCCTTTGTGTTTGTGTACACTTGCCTGCATGCGTGCGTGTGTGTGTGTGTGTGTGTGTGTGTGTGTACACATGTGCATTCCTACATGTGTAGGCCTTAGTGGATGCTGGGTTTTCTCGTCAATCGCCTCCCAGCTTATTTTAGAGACAGGTTCTCCCACTGACCCTGGAGTTCACCGCTTTGCTAGCCTGGCAGAGTGAACACCTCTGGGGATCCTCTCATGCTGGGATTGCAGGTGTGTACTGTGGTTACATGTTTGTCTGTGGCTGCTGGGGATCACATGCAGGCCCCCACTCTTGCACAGCATGAAGACCAGCTGAGTCATCTCACCACCGTCTTGAAAAGCACTTTTTACTCCAGCAAGTTTATTTTTAAGGTAGTGTAATCATAGCACAAGAGGAAATGGACTCGTGAAATTCTAACATTTTATATGCATTTATTATAGTTTATTTATACATGGCTTTTTTGAAAACAAACTTCCAAATAACTCAGACATCAGTATAAAATGTAGTTGAAGCTAACCAAATCTTTGTCTAAAGCTTCTCATTGGCCTTTTGATGTTCCCCCCTCTCTTTTATCCGCCCTCCACAATCCTTTCACTCTGCTATACTGTGTCAACGTTGACAGAAGTGTACTAAGTTGGCCAGGTCTTATCACCACGTCACCGACCCAGACCTGACCAAGCTCTCTCTTGTAGCCCTGTCTCAGAGCACAGACTCTAAAGGTGACTCCAAGAATTCCACTGCGGAACTTCCCAGGACAAACACACCCTGGTCTCACAGTCACCTCCACAGGCTTGCTGTGGCCAAATCTCTCGGGCCAGCTTAAGCTGTGCATGCCATGGTAGTGGACAGAGTAGGGACCTAAAAGTCACCGATGTAGCCATGTTAGTCTCTTTATGTGAATGATTTCCAGACAGAAATCAGACTATTAAAGTGTCACAAGCTTGGTTTATGAAATCAAGATGATGTGATAAATAATGAGCTTGTGGATTATTACTTCCCAGACCTCACAGACTGAGTGAATAGTGCTCACCCAAAGACACCAAGCCCTTTTCTCTGGAACGTGTAAAACTTAACGTTATTTGGACTGATGATCCTAAGAGGAGGAAACAACTGGGGATTGTCTAGGAGGTTACTAAGTCCAGTGGCCAGAATTCTTAAGAGAAAAACACGGGGGCTGATAACATGGCTCAGAGAGAAGTTACGCTAGCCTACCATGTGGACAATCCTGGGTTCAATCCCCAGCATTGCATTTACAGGGTACAGTGGTGCAGGCCTGTAATCCCTGCTTTTGGAGATGGAAGCAGGAAAATCAGAAATCTAAATTAGTCATCACTGGCTAAAGGGTGAGTTTAAGGCCAAGCTGAAATGCATGAAACCCACTCAGAAAGACAGGGACAGACACACACATATAGATAAACAGAGACAAAAAGGGACAAAAATACATACAGGGTTGAGAAAGAGAGAGGGAGAGGGAGGGAGAGGGAAGGAGAGAGAGACAGAGAATGAGAAAGACCCAGCAAAAGTGATAATGGATAGAGATCCGAGTTGTGCAGACACAGCCGATGGGCACCGAGGCTTCTCTGGGCCCCTCAATCCAGGAAGAGACAAGGATCAGCTCATCCTCAAACCCTCAGGAAGGAGTGCAGGCCTGCTGGTACTGCCACCTTGGCTTAAGCCTATAGAACTGTGAGGGAATAACTTCTCTCATTTTAAAGCAGCAAGTTTGTGGTGATGTGTTGCAGTACGCCCCCCACCCCCACCCCAGGAACTAACTCACCAGAGAAATGAATGATTTGTACAGTAAGAAATGATAAGTGGAAGAGGAACTCCCACATACAGGACCTAATGTCTCCCAGAAACTGCCGTGGTTAAACGGTAAGCCATAGGGAGTGCATCCTTCCTAGTGAGGGCATCAAGATTTTGAGATCTTTCTGCTGCCCTTAATGTCTCCTAAGGACACCTGCTTATGAAATCTGAAGAGGTGTAGCTCATCACTGGTGGTGGGAAAGCCCTTCTAACTGGACTGAAGACAGAACTCCCAAACACTCGATTAAAGTGTTTGAAGGCATAAGATAACTTTATTCCAAACCTTGTTGTTAATGTTCATGAACATTGGACAAAGTTCTGACCATTGAAGGACACCTTCTAAATAAGAGGTTTTCCCGCTAAGTAAGTGGGTCTAAATCCTCTTAAATTGCCTACTGGACCAAGGAGTAAATGGTGATTGCTTACTCTGTACTGTTTTATTTTTAAATATTTATTTTTAAAAAATAGAAAATTTGTTCTCAAGCCAAAATAGTCTGTTTAAATAAGTAAATAAAAAGCTAAGATAAAAGCAACATTTAGCAGAAAGGAAATTAACACAAGGCAGACGTTTGAATAAGCAAAAATTAAAAAAAAAAACTTCTCTCAAGAAAAGCGCTGACACCAACAAGAGGGTTAGCACAGCGATGCTCTGAGACTGGGGACTCTGCTGCAGAATGACGGCGGAGTGGCATCACCTGAAACAAAACTCCTGGGGTACCTAGCTTCTGCTGCCCCTCATCCCAAAGACCTGAGTACCTGGGCTAGAGTACCTAGCTCAGTGGTAGGCTGCTTGACAAATAAGCACAAATTCTGTGTTCAAATCCTTGCACTAAAGGAAAAAGACCACCAGAGAACTGATCCTCCACTTGGTTCACGTGCAAAGATGAAGAAGACATGATTGTTCACTGCACACCGAGTTCATGCATCTTGACCTAGGAATCCAATGTTATCCCTACGTGACAATGTCATTCCTACTGAGTGGTGCCAATGCAAAGGGGAAGAACCTCAGAGCCAGCACAAGCTCTTAGCCAGATGCTGTCACGACAACACAGGGTCACAACCTGGAGTCAGGTTGCTTATAGGGTGATAACTAGCTGCTGCTGCTGAGCATTCTGAGCTCAGAGGAATCCAAGGTTTTCTTGGTAATGCTGAGTTCCAAACCAAGAAATACCAAGTGAGGCACACATTTGGATTCTGATAGAAGTATTTCCTGTAACTGCAGTCTTTGATTTTTTTTTTACAAAGACTTTTTTTATTCAATAATCTGATGTAAAATTATTCCAAACACTTCTCACTAATTTCAGAAGGACTTGTTCTACATCCCATTTTTGAAAATGTAAAATATTCAATTTGGAAAAATAAGTACTTTGGGGAGGGGCTGTTTATCGGGACAAGTTTCATCTGGTAAAACAGGCTGGTCTCAAACCTACAAGCCTCCTGCCATGGCTCCTGGGCCCTGGGATTATAGATTTGTGGTGGCAAGACGTACTTTCTAAAGGTGTTGTTCCAGGCCACAGTGCTTCGCATTCACTAAAGTGAAGCTGAGTTACTTACATGTGCTTTGACACATGACCAGGCACCACCCCGTGTGCACGGCTGCCAGGTAGAACCCTCCCACCTACAATCTGTATTTATTTTCTCTTTACAAACTCATGTTCTCCTTTAAGTGGAGTGGTTGATCACCAAAATATTTATAGATAATATCACACTTATGTATGCCCAACCTAGTATTTTACATTAAATTGTCACACAGGCTATCCATGGAGAGTTGGTCTATCTGTGGACTCATAGGAGGTATTACTCATCATCAGCCCCATTGCTTTCTTGTCCTCCCTAGACAATCAGCTTAGCACAGTGGAGTGAAAAAATGGGAGAATGAGAAGACTGCAGGATGACCTTAAGCAGAACATGTGACCTTTAGCATGTGGATAGTGGTAGCTACCTACTTCCAGTTTCATCCTTTGCATGTTGTCTCAGCAAAAGGCAGGAATTCTAAAAGACAATAAAGCACGAAGCATTACACACTGACAACTGCCCAGTCGAGGGATCTGGACTTCTGATTACGGCAGTGACAGAAATGATGAGACTCTAAGGCAGCCTCACCGGGGGGGGGGGGGGGGGGGGGGGGGGGGGGGGGGGGGG
>CAJQZJ010000184.1:1209692-1222608 GCA_907164525.1 Lophiomys imhausi
GTGGCTCTCCATGGTCAGTTCTCCGGGCTCCACCTCTGACTGTGGCTATCCATCCTCAGTTCTCCGGGCTCCACCTCTGATCAGAGGAGTAGTTAGCTGGACCACTCTCCACTCACAGGTGCCATATAGATGTCAAGAAACTGCTATGGAGTGAGAACAGCTGTTCTCCCAAGAAGATAAAGAAAATATTCTAGAAGGAAGGAAAGGGCTTACTGACATTCTAACAAACAAAAAGTGAGATGGAAACCTCAATAGGAAAAACAAGACTAGTCAATATGCAAATATGAAAGGTAAAAACCCTACAGTTTTCAATATATTTTTGGATAAGTCATCCTTTTGTCTAACACCGGAAGATACCGAAATATCTCTGGTGCATCTTAGGGGTTTGACTATGAATAACAACTATTTGGGGGAGGGTTCAGTTTATGAGAACTTCACTGTGAGGTGAGAAGTCTTTAGGATTAGAATGCCTGGGCTTAAACTGTTTGGGTATGAGACATTTGTGAATTTGAGGATATCTGCATAGATTTCATGAATACCTCCCTAACCTGAAAAACCACATTCTTGATGACCAATATGGGCCTCAAGGAGCTTATGGTTTGTGGGTATTTCAGAATGCTCAGCTGTAACAAAGTAGCTTTTATTTATTTTATTATTCACTCCAATGATTTTACTATACTTAATACCTTTATCTCCTTTCCAACCCCCCAACACTAGGTGGGATAGAAAGAAGGTTAAAGGGGAAAAACAGAGTTCTTTTTGAGCTACTTCCTGCTGATTAGGGTCCTCAGGTTCTTTGGAGGCAGTACCAATCTCAGTAGTCACAATATCCAGAAGTACAACAAACCATCAAACCAGGGAACAGCAGCAGGAAAAACTGGCAGCAGTTTGGGGGAGCACCAGCAGCAAAGAGAGCAACAACCTCTGTCTTCTTTGGAACACTGCCTTCTGTCCAGGATTCTGGCTCTTTATCCCTCAAACCTCAGAATCCATGTACTCTAGATGACTAAGCCACACCCCTGCTAGCTCACAAGGCACATATTGATTACACCTGGGGACTAACTGAAGCAGCCCCACACCTGGGATTAAACAAAGGCATTGTCATAACTGGTTTTTGAATAAACAAAAAACTCTTACCACTCACTCTGTAAGATATCAATGGTGGCTTGGATTACATCAAGAAGTCAGGACTGTGAAAAAAGCTGATGCATGGCCAAAGACACTAATGATAGCAGAAATCAGCATTTAGCTTAGCTCCTGCTATAGAAGCAAAGTGCATTTCTGCAGCTGCAGGAGATGTGCTCTTGGAGGCTTCCAGGACATAATGAGGTGTAGTTTATGAGAAATGTAACATAGGCCCACAACTTAAGGATAAGCTGACAGAAGGATGCAGAACTTTATGATTATAATGTTTAAAAACACATAAATGTTAAATAAGCTGGGAAGAAATAATTGAGCCACTAGTGCTGAAGCTAAGTGGGAGGCTTACAAACTTTTCTTTCTCTTTTTCTCAAATTATAAAAAATGATGGTATTTACTAACACCTAGAATTCCTAGAGAAATAAATTACATAATATGACAAAGTAATGGACTATAATATAAGGACATATTTCTACCAAAATATTTCTGAAAGAATTGAATTCAAAATAAGCATACAAACCCTTTTTGAAGGGTTATTCCCATAATGAAATTATTGGTAGTGATTTTCAAGGGTAAAGGACATTTCCCAACTATAATCTGTGAAACTCATGCCTTGGTTGAAGAAATGAGTGGCTAATATGTACACACAGCATTCTACACAAGCCAGACACAGAGTTCAGGTTGAATCCAACTAAAACCAAAACTTGTGTGATGCAAAACCTGCAGTGGGATGCCGTCATTGGGATGGTCATGTGATCACGGAAGGTTGGAGGGGGTGCAGGGTCTCACTGTGTAGCTGTGTAGCCCGGGCTGGCTTTAGACTCACAGCAACCCTCCTGCCTAGCCGCTTACCTGCTAGGACTACGGAGAAGCACTACCACACCTAGCACAGAGCACTGTAATTAGTGTTTGCCTAGAAAGAGAGACAAATTAGACCATATTCTCAAAACTTGCAAGGTGACTTTTCAGCGACAAATATTAACCAGTAGTTTTTGTTTGTTTGTTGTTTTGTTTTAATAAGATTAGCCTCCTCAGTGTGTGTACTTAAACCCATTGGGGGAATACATATTTAGTGAAAAGTTTTCAACAATTAGATACGTAGAAAGAAAATACTATGACGTATAGGTAGATGTGACTCTGATCATACTACGTTACATTCCAATGTGCTTGGTTCCCTCTAGAGTCACTGTTGCAATTTCTTTAATGTTTTGAAAGCTAAGCAGTTGCACCTGACATTTCAACATGTAAGTATTCACTCTCCTAGTTTGCCCCAGATATGTAAGGGAGCCATTTCTGTAATATTTTCTTGTGGCACCAAACATGATTGTCTCAAAACTCATCTGTTAGAATTGGGGGCACAGCTCAGTTGCCAGCACAAGGAAATAATAAATAGATAATGATAGATAGATAGATAGATAGATAAGAGTTAAGTAAGGAAAGAAATAAAGGAAGGGAGGAAGGAAGGAAAAGAAAAGAAAGGATGAGAACTTCAAGGAAGTTCTCCTTGATTAGGTATCATCTAGGCTCTCAGAATATGATGGCACCCCTCAGAAGCAGAGGGTGAACCCTGAAGACATGGGATGGACCTACTTGGCTCTCTTCTCGATCCCAATATCTACTATAGAATTAGCCCATATGGACTAAAACAATCAGTAAAGTAAATGTTATAATGTGGCCATTAAAAGGCCCAGAGGCAGCCTATTAAAACCTCAGGCTAACTACATCTCAAAATCTCACAAGGGTAGTTTAGAAACCTGTAGTCCTGTTGATACAGTCTGGGGCACAAAGGCTTTCAGATAAGAGGTGCCTCAGTGCCCTGGAGAACACAGGCTATAGACCCCAAAGGCTGGCCAGTGTTCACATGGAGGCTATGCAGTAGCCACTCCTGTTCCATCTCTGTCTCTAAACAGTGGGAGCTATTACTAAGGTCAAGATATTATGAGAACAGGACAAAACAAAAACCAACCCAAAAAATGTTCAGTCTTGTTATCAGTTTGGTAAGAGAGGAATCAGCAGTATTTAGCACGTAAAGTGTGTGCAAATTCAAACATGCAGTTAACAGGTAAAATTTGGAAAGCAAGGCCAAATATTGATTATGTAAACAATTAGGAGATCATCAGCTATTACTGTCAGTGAAGGGATTGAAATGAGGATGGAGCTACATTACCAGCGAAGTCCGAAGGCCCCACTTTATTTTTTTCTAATGCAGGCATCTTGAACTCCCCTGCAAGATGCGTGGAACCTACCAGTCATCTCTTGCAGTCTGAGCCTCCTAGGATGCCATTATCATGATACTATATTCTTAAACAACCTTCATCTAATTATCCTCCCCTTTAAAAGTGACTAAATATTGTACTATGACAAACAACTGCTTGGCGGGTATCCCAGGGTACCTAAAGCAAAAACTCTTAAAATGTCATTTGATCCCATTGCCTAGAGGGAACTGTGGAGTCCACTCCTCCTCTGAATCACACGGTGAGGTTGCTTTGTTGAGCAAAGACTAGCCGTTGCTGTCACATCTATCAGGGTCCAGGGTGGAGGAGTTATGTTAGGGGTGATCACTGAAGAGAGGTTGTTGTTGTTTGGTGGTTGTTTTTTTTAACCTTGTTTTGTACACAGATTCTGGTCCCTAAGTGAGATCAAGAGATGAAGCATCCTCACCTCTGATAGAATTGCTTTCAATTCAATTTAAAGGAAATAAAAAGGCTGGCACACTGCCACAGACGTGAGAAGAAGAGCAGCATCGCTCACTGCAGCAGCTTGTGTGGACCTCAGAGCGACAATGAGAACAGAGCTTCTCCCTCACACAGATTTCCGGCAAGTCTAAATCCAGAGTCTCTAGAGAGCACTGCGTGCAGGGTGGGAAGAGGGGCGAGGGTGCTGTATGTGTACGCGCGGGCATGCGCATGTTCACTCATGAGTCTGTGTACCTATCTACAAATTCAGAAGACAGAGAACACCACCACCCGGTATCTCAGTCTATCATTTTCCACACTATTCCCTTCAGACAGGGTTCCTGGCTGGAGCTCCGTTAGTGGTCAGGAAGCCTGTGTGTACAGCACATGCTTAGCACACTCAGCTTCTTACACAGGATTTCAGGTTCTCATGTGCACCCAGCAAATGCTCCTATTCACGGAGCCATTTCTGCAGCCATGTGCTTTTCTTCTTTTTGATTAGATGGCACTAATGCTCCTATCTTTCCCTATCACTTCAGGAAGATCTGAGTGGAGCTAATATCAATACTTACTCAGTAAATTTAAGCACACACACCTCCTACCCCACCCCACGGCGGAAAAGCATATCTATGGTGGTCCGAACGTTTCCAGGTTCTGAATCGGGGAAGAAGCAAAGACAGCAAATAGAAAGTTGCTTAACTATATTTTCAAAGACTTCTGTAACTCTAGGAAAAATTGTTAAGAAGTTCTGGGTTCAAATCCCAGCTCAATCACTGACTTGCCATTAATCCTTAAATGGGCTCCTTAGCTTTTCTCTTTCTTAGTGGACACACTGTGTGTGTATATATATATATATATATATATATATATATCTGTGAGTACATGTCTTTCCTCAGTATGGTGCTGAGATACACAATAGGTAAGGAATAGGTAGGGAGAGGCAAGTTAAAAATCTGTGCAGCATTCTCCATGAGTAAGCTCTTTATGTCATTAGTCCAGAGGTTCAAGGTTAAAGGCTTGCAAAGTAAAATCCTTACCATGCTGTCTTCTCAAGCAGTGAAGCAGCAGGTAGAAAGTGGACATGAGTAATTGCTCACACATTAATGACTGGCATGGGGCAGCCACCATGAAACACAGATGCAAAATGACATTAATAGAGAGATTTGCCTGTAGCCATATGCTCAGGGACAGGGTTCTGTACAGCCCCTCGCCTTGAGCTTGGGTATGAAATCAAATGTCAGCTAAGATTAATTAGAATCCTGGGGTGTCATTCTACTCTGTTGACAGGAAAAGTATATTTCCATAGTGGGGGGAAGTGCCTATGTGGGATGCAGATCTAGACAGCATGGGGGGGGGCTCCTGTATTGTGAACACCGCCCAGCTGCGTGGCTTGTCAGAGCAATTACTTTCTGCTCAAGTGGCTTGCTTTTTAACATTTTATTATCTTAACAACAAAAAATGCTGCAAGCAATAATTATTTATTAAGTTAATTCTTTAGCGCTCTTCCTGAAATTCCTGTACACCCATTAAAAACTAGCCATGCCCTTGAAACAAACCATGGGTTTATTAATGCTCAACCAGTTAAGCGGGAGAAGGCAGAGGAAGAGAGCGTTCCACACTAGCAATTATTAACTAAGCCATCCATTGGCACAATTTCCCCACCACAGAGTTTTATCAGGGAAACATCCTATATATTCAAGTGACTGGAGAGCCATGTGAAATGTGTTTAAACAGTTACAAGGATATAGAAAAGCTAAAGAAGACAGAAAGAACATGACATGCGGGCCTGGAGACATTTCCAATCCAAGCTATAGCAGAATCCATGAGCCTTAGGTCCTCTCAAAAGCAGAGAGAGCGTGCACAGGTGCTCCCAAACCCTCTGTGGGTGCTCCCTAACCCTCCGCAGGATGCTCTTGGAGTACTGGGTGCAGCTGTCCTCCCACTTCAGCTCCCAGTGCTATGGTTAGTTTGTTTTTGTTTGTTTTTTGGTTTGGAGGTTTGTTTTTTTTTGTTTTTGTTTTTTGGGGGGTTTTGTTTTGTTTTTCAACTGTGTAGTTGAAATGCATTATGTAGTTCTGACTGTCCTGGAACTCACTATATAGACCAGGCTGGCCTTGAACTTGTAGAGATGTACTTGTATCTGTATCCCCATTGGTGTGATTAAAGGTGTGTGCCACCTCTATGGTTTGGATGTGCATCCCCAAAAGGCCTTCTGGTTAAAGGGTTGGTCCCAGCACACAGCACCACTAAAAAGCGGTAGACTAACAATTAGAACAGGGACTAACTCTGATTTAGACAAGGTTGCCTCCCTCTTGATCCTATTTTCCTAGCATAACTGCCTTGTCTTGCCTTAGTGGAAGGGGAGGCATTTAGTCCTGATGTTATTTGATATCCCAGAGAGGATTGGTACTGGGTTGGCGGGGGAGGGTGGGGCTGGGAGGAGGGAGGGCAATGGTGATTGGAATGTACAATGAACATGTTAACTGACTCCTTTAGGTCAGGGTCTACTTGGAGACAGTATGGCCTTGGTAACATGCCTTCAAAGTGGAAGCCAGCACCTTCCTTTCTGCTCTGTATCAAAGCCATGTGATAAACAGTTTCCCCAGAATCTCTTCCATTATGATATGTTCCTCCTCACAGGAGGAAATGGTCGAAGCCAGCCATGCAATGGAACCTCTAAAACCCTGAGCCAAAACCTGTAGCCCTGGTACTTGCTATATATAGACCAGGATGGCCTCGAACTCAGGGATCAAACCTGTAGCCCTGGTACTCACTATATAGACCAGGATGGCCTCGAACCTCAGGGATCCCACAGCCTCTGTAGCCCTGGTACTCGCTATGTAGACCAGGATGGCCTCGAACTCGGGGATCCTACAGCCTCTGCCTTCTGAGTGCTGGAATTAAAAGGCATATGCCACTCTACTCTGTGCCTTTTCTGTTTTTAAGTAGATTATCTGAGGTATGCTGTTACAGTAACAGAAAACTGACATGCACACACTTAACCTCTGACCCTAGAGATTCAACCTTGCTTTTTACTGTGTACCTTTCCCCATCAATATCACTCTCTTTTTCTAACACATTCTAATATTTTAACATCCTAATTTTCAGACCATGAACTCTATGGTCACATCAATGTAATAACAGGTCTACCAACAGGATAGTGACCTAGGAGCCATTTCTTTTGTTATGTAGAGACGGTACAGGGACCTGTGTCCCAAAACTGCAAGCAAGCAGTGGCCTCAGCTCAGGGGCAGAACAAGTTGCCTAGAGAAAGAACAGACAGCAGGATTTGCACAGAGCTGTATCAGGCCCTGTATGGTGGGGGAGAACACATTAAGGGACACTTTTGGGGTATCTCTAGCTGACCCTGTGGGTAGGTTTGTGATGGGTTGGTTTTCCAAGTAAACAAAGAGGTCAATGAGTCATCTCCTCTCTTTCTTTTTCTGTCCTACTTGCTCTGTTTTTACCCTCTGTATTAGCCAGTTTCCTGTTGCTATAACAAAAGACCGGGAGTTGAATACTTTTAAAAGAACAGGATTTAGCTCACAGTGGTAGATGCTGAAAAATCAAAAACAGGTAGCCTTATCTGTTCAGCTCTCTTGAGGGAACCCTGGCTGCCTCAGAACATGGCAGAGAAGTGAGAAGGAAAGGAAATGAACAGAGTGGGTCATGTGGTGAGAAGGAAGTCAGAGAGGCTCAAGAGTCAACCCATCTCTTTTTACAACCCACAGTCTCAGGGCATAGCCAGGTCCCTTGAGACCTACATTAATGGCCTCCAAACTAATGATGACAAGAAAAATATTCTGGGTAAAATTCAGTGGGAGTTATCAAGTAAGAAGAAAGCCTGTCATTGTCAGGGCTTGAGTTGGTTTGCATCCTTAATGGTACTTCAGTATTTCTCACTTTACAAATGCTCAAATACATAATGCAGTGAATAAATAACTTTAAATCCAGCAAGTGGTTGCCTAATGTTGTATACAGAGTCGCATTACTGCTGCCATGATCTTGAATACTAAATTCTATGATTTGGGGGCTAAGGAACAGGTGTAGCAAGGACAGGAGGACACGCAGACAAGCCTTGGGGACACAGGAAGGCCACACAGATGCGGCCAAGAATGTCTCATCACCCCTTCTCCCACCCCTTATCAGCTCAAAGGCACAGCAAACACCCTCAGAAGCAGAGTTTATTCTTACTTGGAGAAGAAAGCAGCCGTCAAGCATGGGGTTTTTAAACACCAGTATATGCTAGCCTATTATCTTTAGCTTTCAAAATAGACATGGTCCAATTATATTCTCTTCAATTGTTTTCCCCTCTGTCTCAAAGCACCAAATACCTCCAGCCTGGTGTTGAAAAGACAATCACAAGCAACCAGAAGAAAAGACCCAGTGCTCTTGAGATGCTAATTTTTGCTTATTTCTTTTTCCACAAATAAAAGTAAAACCCAAATAGACCATTAAAAAAATCAGGCTGACTGGCATGTTCTTCCTCCTTAGTAGTATGTAGGAAGCAGCCTTGTGTGCTTCCAGATGCTTCATGTTGTTTTCAGCCCATGTTGTTTTATTGGTGAGGGCTAGAGGGTCTTAATTAGTGCTCAGGTAGCTGTTAGCCTCAAGATTTCCCTGCCTTCCTTTCCTTCCCTCCCTCAAACCCACTAGCACGCTGCTTTCCCCAGCACTCAGATCTAATTCGGCACAAATGCTTAATAAGGTTGTAGAGATTTAATACAATTAGGGGTGTTGTTCACAAATTAACCAATCCATTAACACTCCTGCAAAGAAACAATTCCAGAGGAAACATGGGGTGAATGGGATGAGAAGGCAAGTGGCTAACTAAGGGTGTGATCTGTTCTTCATACAGCTCACCCACCGCCCTGCCTTTCACACCTACATCTGTGCCTTGTGATTCCCATATTTCAGCGCTAAAAAGGTAGAGGTGAATTTTGACATCAGGAAGTCTTTTCTCGCCATCCATCTTCTAAAAATGGGGAGGAAACACTGTTTTAATCTGCTCATAAGTACAGGATAATCAGAGCTCCTCTGCCAAACAGTCACAGACCCAACCCTGTAGATTGGGGCCATTATGAGTAACTTTCCTTCACTGTTAGATGGATAGACATATCAAAGGAAGCCTGTGACACACAGAGAAAAGAACAGAGCGAGTGACGCCCCTAAGGGTACTCTATAACTAACCACCATCGCATTTTGGTTTATGGGCTAGAGATGGCTCAGTGGGTAAGAACACTAGCTACACAAACACAAAGACCTGAGTTCAGATTCCCAGCACCTGTGTAAGAGACCAACTGGCGTGGCCACACAAATCTGCAAACCCAGCACTGGGGGTGGAGGGAGTTTAGGAGAATCCCTGGGGCTTGCTGTCTACCAGCTTACCCACAAATTGGAGAGCTCCAGGTTCAGTGAAAGGCCTGTGTCAAGGGAATAATGTGGCAACCAGCAAAGGAGGACCTCTCTCTCTGACCTCTGCACTCCCATCCACAGTTGCACACTAGTAAACACACATGTACACATATGCACACAGAATACACACTAGCAAACATGCAAGTGCACATATGGGCATAACACACATATACATAGAGTAAAGTGTAAACATTCTAGTTTATAGCCTGTGCATTTCCAGAAGCCTGTCAATAATATTTTATCTAATTAAAGTGGGATTATCTTAAATACATGACTTTTGCCATTAGGTTCTGCTCCATGTCATAACTGTCATGGTCGCCTGATACCTTTACATAATTTTTGTCCTCAACAATGCTCAGCATGGCAGGTTGAAGGCCGCATGAGCACAGTGACTGTTATGTCACCCTCCACCATCCTCAGACAGTTTGTCCGCCCTTAACCTCTCCAAGCGAGGTGCTGATGAAGATACCTCCAGGGCTTCATTGTGCCCTCGCTATCTTATTTCCTTACAATAAATGCATCACGCTTGAGTCAAGCCTTAAGAATCCCAAGGATCATCTTTGCACCCACAGGGTGTCATTATGAGGAACTCTGATGTAGAATCCATCACCTTGGAAACAGACACTGATCGATGGACTGACCACAAAGAGCTACCACCTTCTTATCCTCTTCTGGTCACTCGAAGCACATTAGAATATTCTTCTACACAAAGTCTACTAAAATACTGACTAGAAGCTACCTTTGTATTTCCTGAAAGGCAAACAAAAAATTTAAAGGAACAGAGCCACCATTTTCCTCGGTGATCACCAAAGCTCCCCTACTCTGCAGCCCTCATTGGAAACCCAGCAAGCCATGTAACCTCTTTTCAAGATGCACGTGGCCAACTTCACACCAGAGAAACATGAGGAAGATCAAATGTGATGTGGTAAATCCCCAACTCTGTACCACCACCCCAATGCTTGTGTTTCCTCTCTCTGAGTTCTGCTTCCTGGAACCAAGTGAGGAATCAATTAGAAGCTGTCAAGTGCCTGGAAGATTTATTTACATAATGGGAAAGTAATTGTGCTGCAAGATTCTTTCCAGTCCAACTAGGACTTTATAGCAATACTTCATGTTCACCTAAGTACAGCTGGCTCCCCTCACCCAGGGACTCTTCCTGCATCCATGGATCTCACCAACCTCAGCTTGGAAACATTGAGAGAAAAACAAACCAATCAGGCCAGCAGACAGACGTTCTCGCCACTATTCTCTGAACAATAACCATGAAGCCTACTTCTATAGCGTATGTTTCATGCTAGTGATTATAAATAATGTAGAGAGTTATGCAGGGGGACACAATATGCAAATGATGTGCCACTTCATGACTGTTACTTGACCATTCACAAGCTCGGTGCCCACAAAACACCTGCAGCCAAGTCCCACAATGATACTGTGGAAGTTCTGGATTAATGAGTCACAAGCTCAGGTCTGGCATCAGAAAAATTTCTAAATCACAATTGCCTGTTTTGATTTCAGAAGGGGAAGGGCTGAGGCATAGTTGTCAAGGGCCTAGACTAAGAACTGAGTCCCTCAAAACCAGAGTTCACCTTGGCGCCTCCTGCTTTCAAACACTAAGGTCTCCATGGAGAATGGTCAGGGCTACAGACTTCACAGCTGCAAGGTGTCCTCTGTCTCTTCCAGTACAAGTGAGAATACCATAGACCCACACTGCCCTGGCGCAGGAACACACACGGATACACAGCACTGAAAGGTCAAAGGTCAAAGGGCACCAGTGCACCTCCTTTCCCACATATCTTCCAAAAGTAAGTTAACCTCTTAGTGTAACACTTCCATGCTTCTTTCCCAGGAAGCATTGCTCTGAAGGAGTCTGTTAAGGATCAAACCAATCCACAGTTACTGGGGGGCGGGGTCACTGAAGGTTAGGACATTGTACTAGAGATATTTTAGGGCCTATTGGATGCTACAAAATTGATATATATAATGTAATAACCATATATTATCTTTGCCTTGACCAGGGTCAAAGGGTACATTTCATACAGAACTATTAACATTAAAGGGAATAAAGCTAGTTAATATTTAGTGAACACAAAATATTTGTAAATTTTTATAAATCAAATGGTTCCTTTTGTGAGCATACACACTGATCTTCAAATATACCATGAGCTAGAAAGGAAAGACTCTTTTGACTAACAGAATGGAGATGTCTACCACTGAGTCTAACTGCAATGCTTTTGAAAATTTTCAAATTACCCAAGAAAACCACACTAAAAATGATGTAGAATCACTATGTGTTACCCCCAACAATGGCTATACTCTAGTTTTCAAATACTTATGAAATTTTTCTGATGGCCAGTCCACCCTTGTAAATATTTTTTTTTAATTTTACTTCTTATTAACCAAAAGATTCTAGCTACTATGTATGGCCATTTTTAGTGACATATACCTCTCTATTAAATATGCAGGAATTAGGGGCTGAGGAGATGACTTTTCCAGCAAACTATGCTTGCCACACATTCTTAAAGATCTGAGTGTGGATCCCTAGTGCCCAGGTGAAGTGTTGGATATGGTGGCAGTACACCTACAATCCTGGTGCCCAGGTGAAGTATTGGATATGGTGGCCGAATATCTACAATCCTGGTTCTACAGAATCGGACATGAGAGCAACAGGGGTCCTTCCTGGAGAGCCAGTCAAGCAAAGCTTCAGTAAAAAACTTTGCCACCCACCCAATAAAGAGGAAGGCCAGGTGCAGTGGCCAGTTCTTTAACTCTACACTGAGGAGGAAGAGGCAGGCAGGGCTCTGTGACCTCTAGGTCAGCTTGTCTACATACTGAGATCCTGTCTCAAAATTAAAACTAACCTGCTTTGAGTAATCTGTCGTTTCTTAACATTTAAAATTGCTTCCTCAAAATGCACACTGAAATTATTTGAAATAAAAAACTGAGTTAGACCTCTCCCAATAGAGAGCAAGGCTTATATGATTGACAGCTTTGAAGCAGACTGCTTTTCTTATCAGGTCATGTGATAGCTCTTAGTCACTGATGAGCCTAAATTTTCTCTTCACATATATAATATAAATAGCGCCGAATAATTAATAGATATTACACATGCATTTCTAAATGCTCGTTGACTAAAGAAATCAAGACGTTTTGTTTTCATAACTATTTCTAGGTATCTGTGTTAAATAAGGTGTGCTTATGTTAAATCAAAGCAGCCATTGACAGACCGTGGCAAAGCTCCTGCCTGGTCTAGGCCCCTGCACATGAGAAGAACATGTATGCTTGGACAAGCAACCCCAAGAAACCCAGCTGGTTTCCAAGGAGTCTTATTTTAAGCAGTTTTGATAATGTACCCAATCAAAGGTCAGTTTATAGGCCATTACAAATAATTGTTGTGGGTGAGAAGATGGGTTGGCCGATTGTTGCTCAAGCATGCCAGCCTGACTTTGATCCCCAGCACCACATGAGCACTAAGTGTGTTAGCATGTGCCTGTCACCCAAGCACTGGGGAGCTCACAGAGAAGTCGGCATGAAACCGTGGCTTTCAGTGAGAGTCCATCACAAAGACAGGATGCACAGAATTAAGGGGGAAATTCAGAGTCCACTTCCAGCTCTCTCTCTCTCTCTCTCACACTCACACACACACACACACACACACACACACACACACACACACACACACACACACA
>CAJQZJ010000184.1:1227957-1243287 GCA_907164525.1 Lophiomys imhausi
GTGTGTGTGTGTGTGTGTGTGTGTGTGTGTGTGTGTGTGTGTGTGTAGGCACAAATGTGTGCACTTATATGTGTAGGCAAGAAGACAACTTCAAGAGTTATTCCTCGGGTACCATTCATCTTCTTTTATGAGCCAGATTCTTTCACTAGTCTTGAACTTTTCAGGCTGGCTAGCAAGCGCCAAGGATCTGCCTGTCTCCAAGAAGGCTGTGCTGGCTGGCTAGCAAGCACCAAGGATTTGCCTTTCTCTGTCCACCCACTGCCAGGACTAGAAGCATGTGCCACTACACTTGGAGTTTTTAGGTGAGTTTTGGGGTTCAAACTCACATCCTCATGCTTGGACAGCAAGGACTTTACTGACTTCACTGCCTCCTCATCCTCATAAAGAATTTTGCCCTAGAAACCACTAGCACAAGATTTTACCCTTGGGATGGTTAGTGCCAATAGTTAACTTGATAGAATCTTAAATCACCTAGAGATGGACCTCTGGTCATACCTGCTGTGTGTAGGGGGGTTGTGTGGGGAGAGTATCTGATTTCATTAACTGGGGTCCGAAGGCTCACCCACTCGGGGCAGAAGCATTCCTTGGCTAGGATCCTGAAATGAGTAAGTGTTGAACAGGAGCTGAGCAGCAGGCATTCATCTCTCTGTAGATTCCATGGGCTGCTCCAAGCTCCTTTGGCCTTGAATCCCCCTGGATGACAGAACACACACTTGAACTGTGAACCAGGATAAACTTTTTTAAACTCTGGCTCACAGAATAAACTCTTTTCCCCTTTAAGTTGGATTTGTCAGAGTATTTTATCATGGCAACAGTAAAAGAAAACAGGCAAAACCTTTTGCTTTAATCAGATAGTCAGAGGCAAAACAAAAGGAATTACAAAACCATAGTTCTACTTGGATTTTGAACCACAAGGCAGACAGCATTCTCCCCTTCTTTGCTCATGAAAATATGAAGAAATCTTTATTTCATTAATTTTATTTAATGTGCTAGAACTAAGTATCTGTCTTTCTAATTTACTATTTTAAGGGCTGTAAAATAGCAGTAAATTCATTGCAGTATTGGGCTACAACAATTTTAGAATTATTTTTAACATTAACATGAAAACTATATTAAACATAGCTTAAAATATGGTATCCATAAGTGGGGATAGGAACAGGGGATTTGGATCCAGGAGGCCTGCAGGAAAGGATCCCAAATCAGCTGTTTCCACTGTCGGCATGACACCCTGAAACATTCTGTGTCATCACGCCATACTTCCCATAAAAACCAAGAGAATAAAAATATGCACAGTACCCCAGAGAACAACCTCAGTGGGTCAGTGAAGGTCCCAGGCATCCTTTACCATGCTCCGGGAAGAGCCAGGAAAGATGACAGTGAGTTTCTGAGTCAGAATCTCAAACAAAAGCAAGTGGGGCTGGAGAAAGCCATACCATCTGGGGTTTTCAGGTAGAGAAGAGTGGGTAGTGTTCATGGTCACAGGGCTCCAGCGGCAACAGCTATTCAGACAAGCACTGTATTCTATGCAGGATCATCTCAGCGCTTAACATGTGAACAAAGGGGCCCGAAAGAGCCGTGGGATTGGCACAGCAAGGATGGGCCCTCACGAGGGTTTCAGTGAGGTTTTCAACAATTATTTCATCTTCTGGATGCCCCAGAGACAAGGCTTATAAGTTCTGTCATTTGATCTCTGAAGCAAATTCATGAACCACAAGGTCATTAAGTGACCCTATTTGCAACTGGGTTCACTGAGGTTAGCAGCTTCCTCCTTCAGAAGAAAGACAGTGGTAGGGTTGACCTTTCATTTTAGGTCTTTCAACCTCAACTTCCTTTTTTAAGATTTGAATACTGCCAATGACTTCCAAGTATTTTCTATAAGGGCACAGGTATCTAGCTCCAGAAAGACCCCTGTGAGAGAGCCAATTCTCCACCTCTTTTTGTATCCACAGCCTTTAGTAATTGGCCCTGTCATGCCACACGCCAGGAAATGAGGCCTATTTCCCTGACCTTGATTCTAGGTTGGCCTTGGGGAATGAACACCTCAAAAGAAATAAGAAGGAAGTGAGAAAGGCCCTTCCATGAGCATGGGCCAAAATGGCCCAATATCACATAGAGAACCCAGCTGTCCCAGCTAAAACCATCTTGGCTAGCCATTGCCAAAATCTCAAGAGAGTAACAGGCAAGGTGAGCTGAGTGGGGACATGTATACCAAATATACCAAGCCCATCTCACAGCAGCAGAACCACCCTTGAATCATGAACAGTAGCAAATAATAGGGACTGAGAGAGAGTTCAGGAATTGAGAGTGTATACCACTCTTCCAAAGGACCTGAGTTCAAGTCTAGCACCAACATCAGGTGACTCATAACTGACTGCCTGTAACTGCAGCTCCAGGGGATATAGCTGCAAGGGAGTCTGAACTCACATGAATGCATGTACTGCACACACAAGCACACACACACACATATATATATATACACACAGTCACACATGTATTTACACACATGTATGCACACAGATACAAACATACACACATATACATATATACACTTATGCATACACACACTTATACATACATACATGTAGACAGACACATATATAGACACACATATCCACAAATATATGTATATACATACACATATACACAGAGAAATATAAATAATTTTAAAGTTACAAATGGTAACTGCTTTTGCTGCTGAGTTTGTTGATAACAAATCAATGTACCTTCTTTTCAATTTAGGGAACCTTTATTTTTTACAGTGTCAGCATAAAATGTTGTTTAATCAGATTATCTCTATGCCTTTCCACCCTATAAACATAACCAAAAGCTCTGACATGTTTTCTTCAGCTGAGAATTAAGGACTTGTTTATGCTAGTCAAGTTCTCCACCAATGAGGCAGGAGAATTGTCACAAGTTCAGAGTCAGCATGATCTATGTAGTGAATTTTAAGCCAGCTAGGGCTACAGAGTAAGACCCTATCTGTAAAAACATAACAAAAGAACAAAAAACAAAAAATACAAAGTAGAGGAAATGTGTGTATGCAGAAAAAGCAGGAAGAGGAGGGAGAGAAAAGAAAAAAGCAGAAGTTACATTTAGAATAATGATCCAAATAAATTGTAAGGCTTGAACTCCTTTTCTGCCACCTCCACCAAGTTCCCAAAAGATTTACTGCATTTATAATAAGTATAATGAGATGTAAAATAAGAAAAGTATATTAAAATAAGGTGAGAAAATGAAGAGGAGACTGGGAATTAGGCCAGGGAAAGGATCCAGAAACCAGGATCAATAGACAGAGGACAGATCGGGTGTTCACTGGCTTTGGCTCAGATGCTATCTGTTCTCTCCACTGGGAACAGCCTAGTTTCCATATAGACCAATTACAGGGCCCAACTGTACCATTGTGGAGTGGAATTTGTCTTTCTACTGGAGTTGGAGGAACTTCCCTGTAACTCCTCTGAGAAGACAAACTCCTCACATGACTTCGTCTAGGAGATGGGGCAATGAACCTCTTGGTTTTTTACTAATGTGGGACAGTGTGGCTGGATCTGCTCCTCAGTTTGAAAATGGCTCACCACAGTAGAACAGAACTTTGAATATCTTCTAACCCCCAACAAGAGGAACGTGGTGTGATACATCATGTAAAGACTTGTCAAGAAGAAACTAACTGTTCATGGGAATCTCTCCTTCTCTTAGAACTAATATGCACGAAAATCTCCCCAACAGATCATAGAGATTTACAATATAATACACCATGACTAAGCTCGACACACCACCATTTAGCTCTATAATACAATGCAACTCAACTCCATAAAGCAACACCACTCAATTCCATAATATACCACCACTCAGGCCGCAACACACCACTACTCAACAACATTCTAGCCACACTACATTTGCAGCATTTTTTCTTACAGTTCACATATTCTTCAAAAGGCAATGATCATCATGGGGCCTCAGAATGACACATCACTTGTACTCTTAGCTCATGTAACTCAAGTTGGTCAAGGGTGGTGAACTTCTGACCTCTCAGGGCCCCTATGGGTTGTCTCAGTTCAGATTCTCCTAGCTATTGAGCCGAGCCCTAATGAGTTTGAGAATCTCATATCCTCACAGCATGGTACCTAGCTGTTGTGTAACAGTTTCCTCCAAGATAAAAAAAAAAAATCCATCATCAAAATATTACATCCTGTAGGGCAGTTCCTTAAGGAGAGAAGTAGATAACTAAAAAGTAACTTCAGGAAGTTTCTGAAACTGACCAGATTCACTAGGCCCCTCCCTGCCAGAGTAAACAATAAAAGCAAAGAGTCTCTCTCAGAGAGAAAAGCCTGAGCTGCACAGAAAACTGAGAGGAGAAAAGCTGTGAAGAAGACTGTGAGACCGGTCCTGCTGCCTGGAAGAAGCAGAAACCAGCAAAGCTGCCCAGGGGAGGTTCAAAGCAACTGAGGCACCTGGAGAGGACACTCTCCAACCTGTTGAACTGTCTGCAGGCTGTGCAGTGTGCTCCAGGTTCCCAGCTTCCATGACCTGTCAACTGTGCTGGGGTGGGCCTTGGTGATACAGCTGTCTATGAGTTATTTTTGCTCCTGTAAGTAACCCCTCATCCATATTCCAGTAAGTAATCCAATAAAACTCATTGGTTCACTAAGTTGGACTTTGGTGGTATCCATATTTTGGGCTGTCATGGGTTCCCTATCTGGTGTGAGTACAAAAGTGTGTTCCATCACCCCAGGAAAAGTTCTATCACACACAATGTTAAATAATTAGGATTCAATATATGATAATCAGTCATTATTGTCCATTCTAAGCCTCTCAACTAAGGCTGATCTGTATTGTGAAGCTTTACATATGAAATCATAGACCTAAACATGCTACAGAGCCCTTGAAGACACTTGAGACTCTCCAGTACACAGAGGAACATCAGAGTATTTTGTACTCAGCAGCTCCAGTCTATGGCAGATGTGTACATCAAAACTCCTCCACCCTGCCTACAGTACCTCCTGTCTTTGCCAGCCACCTCAGGCACCATCACACTTCTCAGATGGGTTTCTGTAGTGGTTTGAATAGATACGGTCCCCAAAGATTCATGTGTTTGAATGCTTGGCTATAAGGAGAGGCACTATTAGGATCTGTGGCCTTATTGGAGTAGGGGTGGTCTTGTGAGAGGAAGTATGTCACTGTGGAGGTGGGCTTTGGGGTCTTATGGACATGTTCAAGCTATGTCCAATGTGGCAGACAGTCCTCACCTTCTGCTGCCTACAGATTAAGATGTAGAACTCTCAGCTCCTTCTCCAGCACCATGTCTGCCTGCATGCTGCCATGCTTCTTGCCATGAGAATAATGAACTAAACCTCTGAAATTGTAAGCCAGCCCCAAGTAAATGTTTTTCTTTATAAGAGTTGCCTTGGTCATGGTGTCTCTCCACAGCAATAAAACCCTAACTAAGAAAGTCCCTATGTTTCCAACATTTGTACCAACCTCAGTGATCAACAATGACCCACTGGGCCAGGTGCCTTTCTCTTGTGCTGTACTTCCCAACAAGCTAAACTAAGACTGAAGTATTCCTCCTACTCTTTAAGAAACTGAAGAGACCTTATAGGTACTTGGATCAATTGCCTTCATTTTACAAATGATAAATCTGAATGCAAAGAGACCCACTTATCAAGGTGATGTCCTGTTATGGGTGTCATAGGAAAGATAGCTTAATGAGCCAACTCTGCTAGAGACACATTTTGACAAGCACCTTTCTTCCTTAACCAAAATGACAAGGAAGTGAAATTTTCAAGTATCTGAACAGACCAGGGAGGAACTCAAAATCTCAAGCCTTGCATTCGCTTAGGGGACCCCCTAATGAAACCGAACTTTTAAGTTATTATTTAACACTTATTTATTACTAAATTCACTTATAACAAACACCAACAATTTCTTAACTATTAATCCTATAAATTCCTACAACCCCTTTAACCTATCCACTAAACCTATTGATAATCATAACAACTACTTTCATAACCTTTTAGAATGATACAGTCTCTGGGGCAGGTCCTCAGTCGTCAGGAAACCAGTCTCGGGGGTAGACTCTTTAACGCACTTAGCAGTCCTTTTTCTGGAATAGCTCAGACGCAGGTTCGTCAGGGTAAATTGGCTATCGAAGTCTCACTTTAAATAAGGCTTGAGGCTTTCTTCTCTCTGGGAGACCTCAGCGTCTGTAGGCCACCTTACTTCCTTCGTATCAGCAACTCTGCCGTTCTGCCTCAGTCTTTAAAGCTGGCCACAGTTCCGTTCAGGCCACTGTTCAGACAGGTCAAACCCCTCTAGGCAAAAGCTGAGCCACAGGGTTTAGTCCTTGGCCTTTTGCTGTCTTGCCGAGGCTTTCTCTGCTCACCAGCTTCCTTCTGCCTCAGGGAGATCTGGCCATTGGTCTACCAGAACTTTCTCCAGCAGGACTCTGGGAGCTCTCTCATATCGGGGGCCCTTAGCACGCACCGCTCTGGGCTCATCCACTTGTCCTTAAATAGGATCACTCCTTGTTCCACCTGCTTCAGCTTAATTTGGGCTCTGCCCACTTAGCAGTTGAAAGCAATGCCAGGTCATAAAGTCTTTCCTTGTTTCACCTGGCTTCAACCTTGTTTTTCAGTCCAAAGAGACTCCCCTCATTTCACCTGACTTCATCCATAAGCTGATAAGCTAATTGCTCACAGCAGTTGATCTTCATGCCCCGAATTAAGAGACTGTATCAGAAACTTAGGTATTCACTAAATCTAACTTATATTAACCTATCAGCCCCTACACCCTAAGGCAAATTGTTCCTCACTGTCCATGTGTTTCAGTGAACATGAGACGAAGAAGTGTGTGCAGGGAAGTAATCATCCCAAAATACTTCACAGATTATCTTGTCTCATCTTATCTTATCCCCAAATGAGTCATCTCCAAACACAGCTCAGATCTGGAAGTGCTGAGAGCTAAAACCAGGCGTGTTCTGATGACCCTCGACTGTCTTTTCCCTTCTGACTATGTCCCTCATATTCCAGAATGATGCCACGTTCATTACAGGGACATCAGTTTGGAGGCCTGGCATTGAGTACTGTTTCTATAAAATAACTTGTTTCTAAGTTTGTTTTTCTCTGTTGGCACAAGAAAGTGGGGACTTCGTTGTGCACAGGCACACACACGCATGCACACACACTTATGCATGTACATGGTCTCTCACTCACACACACACAAAGGTGGAATATGAGTTTGGATTTTCAGTTCCTATAGTACTCTCCAATGCTTCTGAGCTCTGCTGAGAGAAACTGTGGTTACTCTGTATAAGGGTCTGAGTCCCTGCTGTGTTCCTGGGTGTTCACTCTCCCTGTGTCTGGGGTCCTGTTCCAGAGATCAGTGAGTCTTTTCAGGCTAGGAGTCTGAATTCTTGTCACCACAAGTGACTCCACAGCCCCTGTCTGCCACCATCTTCCATGGCAGGTGTCTACCTTTGTCTTCCCTCTGTGGCCTCAATAGTGCTGGCTTTTCACAGGACCTGTTCTGAGGTGATCATTATGCTAATTTCAGGAGTTTAAGATGTAACAGACACGACAAAGATGATATAACCGCATACACGTTTACTTGTCACATGTCAGCTACCTGGAGCTATGGCCACCAAAGCCTTAGAAGGACTGGGGACTTTCAGCTTGAGCCTGAAGAATGAAAAGCAAAATTGAGCCTTTTTTAACTTATAGAAATAGGAAATTTGTTTGATCAACCCATCAGACACGTGGGAAATGGTCAACAAGGCCAGTGCCCCATCCTGGCCATCACACACACAGCCACCTTCATACCCTCAAGAGGTTCCCTAACAGAGCTGCATGTCTATGGTAATCCTACAAGGATTATTTCAGAAGAGGAGACTAAAATTCAATAACATAAAACAGCATGCCCAAGGCTGGATCAGTGGATACAAAGTGCCTACTGTCAGTTCTGATGACCTGAATTCAATACTCGGAACCTACACGGTGGAAACAGAGAACCAACTTCCACAAGTTTTCAGACCTCCACACATGTGCTGTGATAGCATGTGCACACACACACACACACACACACACACACACACAATAAATAAATAAATAAATAAATGTAAAAAAATAAGCAGGTAACTTGGAAAACAATTTAATTCCATGTGAGACAGGGTTAGGAGTTTTTATCCTTACCTTAGCACCAAGGGATGTGTCATTCCGACTGTTCCTGTCCTAGGTAGCCATATTCCCTTTGCTTTTTTTCTCCCAGAGGATCCCTGCCTCATACTGAAAGGCCAAGAAAAATATGGCCAAATGGACCTTGCTGGATCTCCCTCCACCATATTTCCCCAGTATCCTTTCTAACATGGCCACCCATCTTTCTTGAACTTCAAGTGCAAATGGACAGGCTTTCCAGCATCTTGTATCTTGATGGCTGAAAGCTCTTATGTGACCTCAAACTTTTATTCAGTGAATTCCCTATACTCTCTTCTTGCTCACCTATCTATAACCATCATGATGGATGTGAGAAGGTGTCACACCTTCGTGCTTTACAGGAGACCCAGGACATAATACCCATGGTTGCCAGGGGCCATGTGGAAATGCACCCTAGTCAATGGGCACACTTTTAAAGAAGCAGAAGACACATCTTGGCGATTGTTGTCAATTTGGCCTCTGCTTGTGACATTTTATCACTTGAGAAGACAGGACTTTGCAAGAAGAGGATTAGGGTATGCCTGACTACGGAAGCCTGGTACTATCATGATCCAGTTAGAGCTCTGCAGGGGTAAAATTAATTTCATCCTTGTGATGGCTCCTCTTGGTTTTCAGGGACCTGCTAGTAAAGAACTGACCTGTATCCAAGTTTATGAGGTACTGATGTAATTGATGTAGAAGAGCCTAGCCCACTGTGAGTGATGATGTCATCCCTAGGGTGATGGGAACTGGGCTGAATAAAAACACTAATTTAGCAAGCCAGTAAGCAGTGTTCCTCCATGGCCTGATTCAGGTCCTATCTCGGGTTCCTGCCCTGTCTTCCCTAGATGAATGACTGTGACCTACCCCAAATGATTCTTCTCCTCTCCAAGTTGCTTTTGGTGACACTGTGCACCATAGCAACAGAAATCAAACTAGGAAATTCCCATAACTGAAAGGTAAGACAGAATATGCATTTTTCCTACCAAAGCATCTTTTGAGTGGTGTGATACCATAGTTCTTTTTGTTTATGAACCTGCGTTTACATGTGTGTCTACTGATGCAGGTGCATGGGCAAGTGTGTATTCCTGTGTGTGTGTGTGTGTGTGTGTGTGTTTGGATTCCTGTGGTGTGTGTGTGTGTGTGTTTGTATTCCTGTGTGTGTGTGTGTGTGTGTGTGTATTTCTGTGGTGTGTGTGTGTGTGTTTGTATTCCTGTGTGTGGGGTGTGTGTGTATTCCTGTGTGGTGTGTATGTGTGTGTGTGTGTGGAGGCCAGACCTCAGGTGTTCTTGAGAATGCTTTCTCTGAGACAGGATCTCTCATGGACCTGGAGCTCACCAATTGGGCTAGACAGGATAACCAGTGAGCTCCAGGGATCCTCTTGTCTCTGTCTCCCCACTATTGGGCACTACTAATCCTGGAATTTCCTGTGGGTTCTGGGGTCAAATTCAGGGCCTTGTGCTTATTAGGCAAGCATTTTCCTGACTTAACCACCCAGCCAATCCATCACAGTGGCTCTTTTTTTATACCACCACCTAAGTCATATCCCCCTGAAAAGAGTATCATGATAAATCCACTACATGACAAATTTCTTTTTTTTTAAGTCATCAGTATTATGCCAAAATTCTACTTTAAAACAACAATTGGGTCATACATTTGTATTTGTGCAATAAAATTACAGGCTTATTTTTGTATCTTTAATTGCCAAAAGGTGGCAGTTTTGACTTATTTAGTGACCAAAATCTTTCTACACTCATCAATTGACAGCAGCACGAACCAATAAACCCACATCTGGTTCTTTTATTAAAGTTTTATTCCCAAGGCTTAAAAACATCAAGCTTGACAGGACCAAGAAAGGGGTGAGAAGGTAGAGAAGTTAAGCTGAAATGACTTAGCTTTCTCTTCTCAGGAGAAGTACAACCAGGATTTACTGGACAACTACTACATGTTAAACACAGTTCAGTCACATGGCCTTTTGCTTTGACAGCATTTATTTTAAAAGAATGCTTTCAGCCACTTTATAACTGTGTATCTAGTCAGGATATAATGGTACATCTCAGGCATGTAATTATTACAAGAGAGATGGAGAGGATCCCTTCACACTGAGAGTGTTCCAGTTCCTTCTAACCCCCGTGACCACACCCATGCAACGCTCGCTGCAGCATGTCCACAGAGGGAAGCCCGCCCCCAAACCTATAAGGCCACAGGAAGCCAGGCTAAAACATGTCTTTGGTTGCTTGCAACAAATTTGCTTTCTGGATATGGAATAAGTAATTTAAAAATGTTCACCCATCTGAAAACAAATAGATGCTCTATCAGCTTTTCTCTGCCTTGAAGCTCATAAAAGGTGAGAGTTTTGCTTTCATTTAGGCAATGGCATGCTGAAATGACCACTATTAAGCAGTGGCCTGTTCATCCAAGGAAGGTTCTCTGGCCTTCGGTTTGAGAGGTCTCTGGCTCCTCTGTCCTCATCCATTTGCTCCTGGTGCCTTGAAATCACTGATCACCCTGGTTGTGAGGCGGTGTCCCCTGCTCTGATCCCCAAATCTATAGGAAGCCGCAACCATGGCCCCTGCCCTTGCTTGTGCCTCCTGTAAATAGTCAGAAATGACTCATTGGTAATCACCACTTTGAGTGGTAAACAGGACAATGGCTAGATCAGATTTCTAAGTTAGTGACTTTTAGACTTCCATAGCTAAGCCCACAATGCCATATGTAAGCTCTTGCCCATAGGCTGTCCAGGTAACCGTATGCCACATACCTACCCAGACTGCACAGCATGGGTTCTGTTGTGCTCCAGAGGGCTAGCAAGAACTCTGATTTGATTTGCAAATAACTACTCTGCTCAGTTCCACCTCTACAGAGACTAAATCACATATTATACAAGCACAAAGGCAAGGAGGAGATGGGTATGATTGTCCCAGGCCAGCCTCAAGTTGAGCTTGTGTCACCCGCTGAGCCACCCCAAAGTGCAGGGCAAGTCACACTGAAGGAACAGCAGCTTACACAGAGGAATTTGATTCTAGAATAAAGAGTTAGAAGGTACCATATAAAGCAGGTGCTAACCATTGTCTCTTTCTTTGGCTGTAAACTAATGAGTTCAGAAAGCCCTTCCTGGCTCAGGCAGGTGGGTTTGGGGATACAACTACACCTAGTGATTAGAGGTGAATCTCCACAATAGAAGAGGCAGCAGCTGGATCCTAACAAGCCCTCTGTTTCTGCTAAAACACCCACTGAATGTGTTCACATCAATCTATGAGGTGGCAGCACAGTCCACTTCCTTTACCTGGGGTGTTAAATGCCAGAGATGCAGCGATTGTCTCGAGTGGCCAACAGAAGGGTAGGCTCTGATTTCAGATATGCAGTTACACTTCACACAGAAAACAGAAACCTTTTGTTTTCTATTTGGAAGCTAAGTATATTTCCAAAATCCAAGGCTCTCTGCACTAAAGTTCCAACTCTCCCACAGTCTCCACGTCGCCCCCAGAGAAGTCTCTGCCTCTTTAATTTTTGGTGAACTTGGAAATTCTAACAACTACTCTTCGCGATCTGATCCTATCAAGGGGCCACAGAAGCAGCAAGAGGGCAATAAGTACTTGAGTTAAGGGCGCTGTTCTACTGAGCACATTGGGTCAGCTCCTTCTTAGAAGAAACCAGCAAACATTAGTGTCTTCCATACTCTTCCAACCTGGAGAGGCATTCATGGCTGGGCATGACAGCACAATTTAATTCAAACTCTACATTAAATAAACATGTAGGAATCACTTGGGCCGTCTCTCCAGCCCTTTTCTGTCTTCAAGCCCTGCAGCTGGCTGGGTCTGGTATTTTCTCCCCCACCCCACCCCCAGAAGGCTGCTATCTGAGGTGGTGGTCCTACACCAGTGCTCCCACTTAACAGTTCCAGTAGTCACACCCCATATCTGGATGTCAACGAAGGAAATGCAGTGGTTAAGAAAGGAGCCCATGTTCATTATATTTCTAGCCCCAGTTCTCTTTCAGCTCAGTTGGGGAAGTCTAATCATTTGAGTTCTTTCTCAGTGTTTTCCTAGATCCCCAGGCCCATAAGAATCCCCTGGAGGACTTGCTCTAACAGAAAACTGGGCCCCTGACCCCAGAGGTTCTGGATGAAGAGATGAAAACCTGCAAATTTCCCACCCTCCTGAATGGTGCTGCTGGCCCACGGACCACACTTTAGGACACCCTCTCTGACAACTTGTCTCTAACTGTGGCCATAGGACAGGGTCACCTGGAGGTGCTCCGGACCCCCTGTTTTACATGCAGCAAAGGCAGCCAGAATCACATCTCACATCGCTGGGTTTAGAAAAAGCAGTTCTGCCCACACTGAGTTTTGAGACACCCAACCCATAGCCATGGAAAGCCAGGAGGGTGCAGGGCTCCCCCTGCAGAAGTTATATTTGCCATTCTGAATGGCATCTCTCCATCATCTTAGGAACCCATAACAATAATAACAGCAGCAGAAGTAAATGCAGATGCTTCCCAGGGCCTGTTCATCTTAGTAAACATTGTCCCTCCTGTTCTCTGCTTTTATTTTTCTCTCTCACAGTCCCAGACCCTTAATTACACCCTGCAGTTGCCAACTGCCCCACCAAAGGGAAATGGTGTGCCTCATGGGGCAGGAAGCTTGCTGACTACATCCTTCCTTCTCCCCACCCAAAGCAGGCAGCTCTCTCTCTCTCTCCCTCTCTCCCTCCATCTCTCTCTCTCCCTCTCTCCCTCCATCTCTCTCTTTCTCTCCCTCCTTCCCTCTTCCCTCTCCCCGTCTCTGAGTTAGAGAGAATTCTGTCTTTCTGATGACTAAACCTAAAACCTCTACAGTACTTTAAGAACCAGAGAAGCTGTGTCCTCTCACAATAGGAGGCTTACAATATTTTGTATCTTTTAAAAATGTTTCATTAGTGAGTTGGAAAGACAGCCATAATTAAACCTTCCCTGGCTTATGAGATAAGCCTATTAGCAGTTCTATGTTGTATTCATAGAGATAGGAACACAGGAAGATATGAAACTGAGAAAATTAGTCGAAGGGTTAGTTTTCAAAAAAAAAAAAAGGAATCTTAGAATGAACAAAATGTACATAGTAAATGCTACCTAAGATTATTTTACATTTAGAAAAATGTTTTTAAAATGTACTTAACTGCTGGGCATGGTGGTGCATGCCTTTAATTATAACACTTGGGAGGCAGTCGGATCTCTGTGAGTTCATGGCCACTCTGGTCTACAAAGAGAGTCCAGGACAGTCAGGGCTACACAGACAAACCCTGTCTCAAAAAAAAAAAAAAAATGCATTTAACTAATCAGGCGAGAAAGATGGCTCAGTGATGTGCTGCTGTAGAGAGGAACTGAGCTTTGCTCCCATCACCTACATGGTGTGGTTTACAACCATCTGTAAGTCCAGCTGCTGGAAGATCTGACACCCTCTTCTGGCCTCCTTGGGTATCAGCATACACACACAGGCACAGACACAAATATGTAAACAAACATATCCATATAAGTAATCATTATAAAAAAGAAAATGTATTTAACTCAGTTAAAATGCCTCCCCATCCTTCTGAAATGAAAAGTATACTCCTAAATATTTAAATAATATAGCATCTTAGGAAATGTAATGAAATCTAAAATAAATTCTCAAAGGAAATAAATATTGTTCTCAAACACAGTTGCTCCACCAGAATGGATACAGACACCATAATAATGCCAAGGACTTACTACAGGGTGTGAGAGAATTAAATGTAGCCATGGATTTTAGTAGACAATTGTCCCAGGTATGTTATATTCTAAGACAAACTTCTCCCAAATATAAAGACTGTGATTCATCTGAAGACACAATTAAAATTTCCTGGTTCCTTCAGGAAAAATCATTTGGAAATATTCCAGTTATGTATCCAAGTCTCCATACCTCACCATACGTCAGGAGTTTCCTATAGGAAAACCCATAAAATAACCCCACACAACATGGACTAAAACCTGTAATTTTCTACATCAGAATAATTTATTATGCTCATGTAACTCTTCACAAACACACAACACCAAGAACATAACACTATAGTAATTTTCTAGCATATTCCTTTCCAGCTCACTGATTGAAACGAAGTATTTCTTCCTATCAATTATCCTGTGAACACAGCACAAAAATGTAAAATATCATGATGGCAATTATCTAAAATAGACAAAACATGGAACAGACCTACAGCCACTCTGTAAACAGTCCTTTGCAAGACCGAATCGTGAAACCACTTTATATTTACAGAGGAGTTGCAGAAGCTGAACAAAGAGTTCAAGTGGTCCCTTTGCATAGCTTCCCTGGTGCTAATGCCTTACATAATCAGAGCAAAATTGCCCACACTAAGAAATGAACAGTAGGTAACACAGTGCTATCACACTCAACACGGACTCTACTCATATCTCCACAGTTTCCTCACTAACATCCTTGAAGAACTTCTGCTGAGGGTTCCAGGTTCACAAAGTTATGCTAGTTTAGTCATATCCCCCAATACTGCAGTGGAAACAAAGAGCTAACTCTGTCCTTTTTCTGCAAGCCAGGGCCTTCCAAACTTCACATATTAGCCTGTGTAGAACCAAGCACTTCGCTGCCTAGTGCCTACTACAAGTTGGCTTTTTAAAATGGGTCAAAGAGGAATGGCTTGCCAACCCCTTGGCTCCTCATCATGGAAAAGAATTGCTTGAGCAGTATTATTTGCCTCTCCTTGTTACATGTCTTTTTACAGAAGATTTTTAAAAAATAATCTAAGCCTAAAGACACAGTTAACTTTGCTATTTTGCCTAACAATTTGATAGGGTAAAAATGGAAAATATGTTTAAGTGAAAACATTATGGATTATAAAAACCACATGGGCCAAATCTTAACTCTTTTTCCTTCTACTGAGTCCATTTCTGATGTCTGGAATTTAAAAAAAAAAAAAAAAGAAAAGAAAGTCTAGCCCACCTCTATAAATGACTGGTCATCATGAATCTTAATTCCAAAGAACCCATTCTAAAGAGGCAGGAAAGCAATACAGAAGGGGCAGCGAAGGTGAGCACATAAACTTCAAGGTTCCATCCATGGGATGGACACCAAGAGGACATTGTAAGCTCAGATTGTAGGACAGAAGCTGGCTATGGAGCCAGGCT